>CATIWR010042228.1:0-33036 GCA_949677035.1 Omphalea diandra
TTTCTCAATTAGATCCAAAATCAATTGATGAGGCCATTGAAGATGAAAGTTGCGTACTTGCTATGCAAGAAGAACTCAACCAATTTGAGAGAAACAAAGTATGAGAACTTGTCCTTAGGCCTAAAAATCACCCAATTATAGGTAGTAAGTGGGTGTTTAAGAACAAGTTAGATGAGCAAGGTGTTGTCACTAGAAACAAAGCTAGATTGGTTGCTAAGGGATACAACCAAGAGGAAGGCATAGACTCTGATGAAACCTTTGCCCCTGTAGTAAGATTAGAGGCCATTAGGATTCTCTTAGCATTTGCATGTCATATGAACTTTAGACTTTTCCAAATGGATGTTAAAAGTGCATTTTTAAATGGCATTATTGAGGAGGATGTTTTTGTTGAACAACCTCCCAGTTTTGAATCCCATTGTTTTTCAAACCATGTTTTCAAATTAAATAAAGCCTTATATGGATTGAAACAAGCTCAAAGAGCTTGGTATGAAATGCTAAGTCAATTTCTCTTGCAAAATGATTTTGAGAAAAGAAAGGTTGATACTATACTATTTGTTAAAAAGCACAAGTAAGACACTTTAATTGTCCAAATCTATGTTGATGATATTATCTTTGGTGCTACTAATGAATTTTTTTGTGAGGAATTTGCTAAGTGTATGACTAAGGAATTTAAAATGAGCATGATGGGAGAGCTCAAATTCTTTCTTGGTCTACAAATTAAGCAACTCAAAGAAGGGATCTTCATTAACCAAGCCAAATACGCAAAGGAAATTATAAAGAAATTTGGCATGGAAGGATGCAAGGTAACAAAAACTCCAATGAGTAGTACCATCAAGATAGATAAGGATGAATTGGGTACGGTAATAGATGAAAAGAGATATTGAGGTATGATCATATCTCTACTTTATCTTACAACTTATAGGCATGATATAATGTTTAGTATTTGTATGTGCTAAGTTTCAATCTTCACCTAGGGAATCTCATTTGAATGCTGTAAAGAGAATTTTCAAATATTTGCATGGCATTATTCACTTAGGATTATGGTATCCTAGAAATACATCTTTTAGCCTAGTTGGGTATTTGAATGCGAATTATGCAGGAAACTTAGTAGATAGAAAAAACACTTCCAAGACTTGCCAATTCATAGGTGAATGCTTAGTTTCATGGTTTAGTAAAAAGCAAGTATCGGTTGCCTTGTTTATCATGGAAGCCGAGTATGTGGCAGTGGGTTGTTGTTGCACCTAAGTTCTTTGGAGGAAGCAATAATTAAAGGACTTTGGCAAAGCAATTGATCACATTCCTATCAAATGTGATAATAATAGTGCTATCAATCTTTAAAAAAATCCCATCCAACACTCTAGAAGTAAGCACATAGATATTAGACATCATTTTCTTAGAGATCATGTGCAAAAAGGTGATGTTGTGTTAGAATTCATTGACACTAGTCATCAACTTGCAGATATTTTCACTAAACCTCTAAATGAAGAGAGGATGAACTTCATTATGAGAGAATTGGGAATGTTTGATGGAATCTCCCTCAAGTGAAAATTCTTATTTGATCTTGTGTGATATGTGTATGTGAAATGTTTAATTGATGATTGATATTGAAGGATTTATTATTTGTTTTTAGGGTATCACATGTTTTTCAAAAGTTTTCATTCTTATCCTTGCTGACTCAAAATTCGCGGTCGTTATTCCTTCTTCACGGTCACAAGTTACAAGTCAACTTCTATCGGCTATCAAATGTCAATTCGCGGTCGCGAATTTGCTCTCCACCATGAATTTTGGTCATTAATTTCAAAATTCTGACCATTGCAGCACGTATTCCAAAGGAAAATTTGTCTGTTACTCACATTTTTCAAAATTTGTGATCACGACTTCTAATTTTACGGTTGCGAATTTGAGTAACTGTCTCACATTTATGTGATTTTATGGCCAACCGTTACCAACTCTTCATTTAATCAATTTCTAGCCGTTTGTTACCATTTTCACACCCCTTGAAGCCTATAAATACCCCCTTCAACAATGATTTTCTCACAACTACTTCAAATCACTTATACTTCTCAAATCATTCTCAACTTTCTTCCAAATTTCTACTTCCATGGCTCCTAAGAAGTTCTCAAAGACCGACAAAGGCAAAGTAGTGGCTTAACCCTCTACTTCTCTTGCCCTACACCTCATGAAGGGTATCACAAAGGAAGAGAAAGATAGCTATAAGGCCAATTCCTCTAAGGTGATCGCCCCTAACAAGATTCCCTCCACTTTTATGCTAGAGACCTTGGGTCTCAACGACGAAATTCATGCATTTCTGTCCAACCTTGGATGGAACGAATTCATCTTCCGCAAAGAGCTCAAGTATGAGGAAGTAGTCCAAGAATTTATGTGTACGGTGCAATTGAGCAGCAAAGCTGACTCAAGAACGGGATAATACGAGTTAGTATTTTGATGCTTTGGCGATCCCTATTTCATAACCTTCGACCAACTATTGTCTCTCTTTAATTTCCAAGTTGGAGAACACATACCTTTCATAATCTTCACACTTGATGTGATCTACTCCGAATTTTGGTCGGAGATCTCCATTGAGACAAAACACGACCCCCGTTCTTTCCTCTCCAAACACATAAAGACCCTACCCTTGTGGATCCTTCATCGGATCATCACCTTCTCCATCAATGTGAGGGGTGATGGAAACAAAAAGGTTTCCCAAAAGGACTTGGCATTCTTATTCTGCCTTGTCAAAAACAAACCCATCCAGACTGGCCGCTACCTTGTGGATCAACTAATCCATATGAGCACAAAGCCAAAAAGCCAGTTTTTGCTTCCTTCTCACGTCACTGCCATCTATCGGTTTGTTAGAGCTCTAAATGAGGAAAATGAGCAATTCCTCACCAAGAAGCTCCTTCCATCATAGAACTTCCTTGACCTCACATATTTGATCAATGCTAAGGCCATCCATCCCGACACTTACACATATACCCTTGGCGCTGTAGGGGCAAAGAAAATGGAGTCCTTTCAAATTTTCAAAAGAAAGGGGCTCCAACTTGATGAAGGCACAACTTAAGTCCCTCATCCTCCTCCTCCTCAACCCAAAGGAAAGACCAAGTTATCTCTTGCCTCCTTAGATTGCAAACTGGATAAAATGATGAGGATGATGAAGCGAAGGCTGCTTTTCCTTTCCCATCTCCACAGTGATATGGTGGATCTAAAAGAGAAACTCAGAGTTCCTCCATGCTATATTTCAGACTTCACGAACTTTGAAGATATAAAAGATGGAGATGACGATGTTGAAGATGGAGATGAAGTCAAGGGAATCACTCTTGCTCAAGTGGAAGACACCTCTAGTGATGAGTCTTCTACTTTGTAGTTTAGGGATCTCTTTGTACTTTCTTTTTTATTTGTATAAACATTTGTGATCCCACAGTTATAAATAAATAAAAAGTGTTTTCTTTGTTATCTTGTGATGTTATATGATTGCTTTTTATATTTACTTTTGCTCCTTACTATTACTTATGCATAGGTTTTACTTTCTCCCTAATTCCTCCTCATTTTGATCTTGCCAAAGGGGGGGGGGAGAGAGAGAGAGAGAGAGAGAGTGAGAGAGAGAGAGAGAGAGAGATAGTGTATGACCTAAGCCTAAAGGGAAAAACATCTAAGTCTTAAAATTTATAGCATAAGTTGAGGGGGAGCATCATACTTATTGTTTTTTTTAGAATCATTATGTTTAAATGAATAACATACTTAGCAAATTATTATCTTAAGTATCGATTGAGAATCTTTACCTTCAATCCAACTTTATTTTTTCTGAATTATTATTACTAAGGGTCAATCTAAGTTGTCAAAATTAAAAAAGGGGAGATTATTGGACTAGGGTAGTTAACCCAAGTCTTAGACCTCTTTTGATCTTGACAAAGGAGATTAATCATGTTTAATATTTCAAATAAGTGTTATTTTACAGCATTTAGTGTTTATCCAAAGTTGGAAGTTAGATGAAGCTCGAAATTTCTCAAGTATGAAAAATGACTTCTAAATCGCAACAGCGATATGTGAAGAAGTATTGCTTGAAAGCAGACAGGCAAAATCACATAGCCATTCTCGGTCGTGATTCATCCAAATGACAGAGTCCAATAGTGACAGACAGAATCACAATGTGTGTCATGCCCTAGTTGCAACCGCAAATTTTGAAGTGACTCAAAAGGGAAGCAAAACCACAGTCATAACATGACACATGTTCCAGCAGACCGTCAAAATTTGCGAAGGCATCTTGTTGGTGACGATCGTGAACTGTGAAGAAGAAGATAACCATTTTGGTAGACGAATTCACGTCCTATGTCGCGTCCTACACAAGAAAGCTCGTGACCGCGACTTATGAAAGTAGGTTAAAGAACAACGACTATATTTTCCTGCTGAACTAATCAGAAGCTGCCTTGTGGACTAGCCGTTAGACACAAACGGGATTTTGCTTCAGAAATTTGGATTTCACGACCGCTAATCAGTAGTAGCGACCACGAATTGAGACTGTCAAGCATTTAATGCAGAATCTGTCAAACATGTCTCAAAGATTTGATAAGTTATGGCCTACAATGTCTCTTTGGTGAAGTTGGGCTATAAATACTCCATCAAATAGCCATGAAGAAGGTTGCTAAGAAATTTATTATAAGTAATTAAAGCTCTCAATCTTTACTACTCATTTTCTTCAATTTTCTTTACGAAATTGTAAGTGTTAGGTGTGAGCATTAAACACCAAGTTGTAAGGTTATAGTGTTAGCCTGTAAAAACACTTCAAGAAAGGTTTAAGTGTGAGATTAGGGAAACACTTGAGTGAGGTTGTGTGTTAACCTAAAAACACATTATTGTAAGGTTTGTGTGTGAACCATCAAAACACAAGTTGTATAAGTTGGGTGTGAGCTTGAAAACACCTAGAGATAGTGAAATACCCAATTGATATATTAGGGAGTGGACGTAGGGTCAATTATACCGGAACCACTATAAATTAGTGTCTCATCTTAACTCATTTTTCTTCCCCTCTTCTTTATCTTTTAATTTTTTATACACCAATTCAACCTCCTCTTCTTGGTGCCAAGGGACAACAGAATGAGAAGAGTCTAGAGAATTGAGAAAAGGTAGAGAGAAAGAACATAATGTATTTATAGTGGTTCAAGTGTTAACTAAACCCTACGTCTATTCCCTAATTCTTCATAATTGGGTATTTCACTTAACTTAAAATGGTGTTTCCAAGCTCACACCAAACTTGTACAATGTGTTTTATGGCTCATACACAACCCTACTCAAGTGATTTTCATAAGCTCACACTTTAACCTATTTCAAGCATTTTGATAGTTAGGCTAACTCTCAACCCAAATGCAATAGTGTTTAATGCTTACACCAAACAATAAGAACTCATAATCAAAGAAAAAAAAGTTATGAAGTAAATTAGCAAGAGTTTAACTATAATAAATGAAATCCTATTGCATTCATATCTATTTGGTGGAGTATTTATAGGCAACAACCACCAAAGAGACATTACTAACAAATTATGCTTAAATCTTTAAGGTAAGCTAGACAGATTTGGTATTAAATGCTTGCTAGACTAAAGTTGTAGTCGTGACAGGCATTTCACAATTGCAATTTTCCAATTTGTATTGGGAAGACTAAAATCATGGTAAATAACCTCATTTTGTGTCTAACAGCTAGTCCACATGTCCTTCTGCCATTGGAGCTCCAAGAAATATAGCCATTGTGTTTGACCAACCAACCAAAAGCCACGATTGCGGTTGATATTCTTATTAGGAGCAATAGAGATGGCGAAGCCTTCTATTTAGTGAGTTGAAAGCACTCTTTTGGGTCGCAGTCATGACAAATCCTTTGCCCTTATGAATTTTCATATTCTAACGGTTGCCTTGGATACTTGGCATGATATAGTTGTAGACTTGGTTCCCTCCTTTTAGTTATGAAATTCGTGGTCACGACTTTAGATGCGAACATCACCATGAATCTCCTTATGTGTTTTTTCAAGTTTCCCTCAGCTGTATCACGATTACAATTTCCTCCCTAAATTTTTTCAACCCAAGTTAATCCATTATTGTAGCATGGTCGCGGTCACGAATTAGAGGATCTTGACTAGGAAATTTGGATGTCTTACCCAATGTTAGAGATTTAGACTTCCATCTATGAGAAACTAACTTAGAAACTATAAAAACAACAATTGCACAAGACATTAGTACCTATCAATCTTCATTATCAAGATCAAAGGAGACCTTTGACTTGGGTTTGACCAACCTAGTCTAACAGTATCCATGACCTCTTCCAATTTTCACTTAACCATATGCCCATCCATAAATCTCTCCTAAATGTTGTTTTACTTTTATGGTCGAGGTTAGCTAATTATTTCTTATTTTACTTTGGGCCAATGTCCATTAGCCTCTATGATTTAGTTGTAATATAATCGGCCAATAATTTCGGTTTCCTTATAAGTTGATAGTGAGGGAATTGATACCAATTTTTCTAGCCCTAGCCTTACTTGTTTCATCTAGAATAACCACAAACACACAAATCCCCCCATTTTGAGTGAGCATACAACCTTCATACTCTATTAGCTTTGTAAATATGTTTTTATACCCCTTTAAGAAATCACTAAGGAATATCTTAATGTCACCATAGTTTTGCTCGTGGCTAACACTTAGCCTTAGGTGTAACATCCATAACCCAAATTATATGTATTTTAATTACGTTATATTTGAATATATGCATTGGATAAATGATTATTTCGATATGTGAATTGGATAAGCATGACGATGGCACATGCACCATTGCATTTGGGACACTTGAACCAATATGTAATATTTGTATAGTTGCATGAAAAATTGTCTTATGTTGTGTTACATGTTATAACATAATAAATAATGGTGTTATAGTGCTTATTTTAAAGTATAAGGAGCATCTAGGGATTAAGAGATGGATGGAGGTGCTTAAGGAGTGAAGAAGATGGACTAAAATAGGAAAGTGAACTTCCAACTAATAGGAATGCAACACCATGATTTTGTCTTGTTACAATAGGTTTACAAGTGGAATTTTTGACCCTTTAGGATTAGAATATAGAGCTTAGACGTGAGGTACAATAGAAGAAAAAGAGAGCTAAGGAAGAAGGAAACGAAAGAAGAAGAAGAAGAAGAAGATTAATAATAATAATAAGGAGAGGGAGAAGAGTGAGTTAACTATGAAGGAAGCCTAAGGTTTTTTTATTCTAGGAAAATAGGTAAGTTAATTTATCTTCTTCTCAAATGAAATCAGCCCCTCATGACATGTTAATCATGCATGGTTAGTGAGAGTTTTAGAGTATTTGAGATAGAACTCATGGATAGAAGTTGAAATTCAAGAGAACAAGAGCTGATTAAGTTGATTTTTGTTATTAGATCTGAATATTGTGCCCATGATTTCATGACACTAGAAAAAGATTTAGGGAAAGTTCAAAATATGAAAGTTGTAGCTTTATGCCCCAAATAAATGCATATAAAACAATTTTTCTTGATTTGGCGTGTGTGAGGAGTTATGGCTCGTTCATTAGGGCTGGTTCACAACCAACCAAAATCACCTCAGTCTTTCTTTTTTCATATATTTTGATGACTTTATGTACTGATTTATACAACGTGCAAAACATGAAATTTGTAGGGTTAGATCCTCTATAAATACCTGTAAAGTAGTTTTGATTGATGTGTTGTGTGGAAAGGGATATGGCTCATTCACTGACTGACCCTGTACCTATATGAAACCTCATCAGTCTTTTAATTCTATTTTCCAAGAATTTGATGGTCATAGATTCAGAATTTGGTGATGTGTAAAACTTTAAAGTTGTATATTTATGTATTATCTACGTGCATGTAAAATATGATTGCAAAACATAACGTGGTTGTTGAGATATTTCCCTTTCATTATGACGGATAGTCAACATGTTGAAAACCTGCTCACCCTGAGATTGGTCATTTATTTTGGTGACTTTATAGACTGAATTAGACAATGAGTAAAACATGAAAAATGTTCATTTATGTGTTCTATAACTTATGGTAAATCATTTTTTGGATTGGATTTGTAAGATTTGAGATATATCTAATAATGTAAGACCTACTTAGGCTGAGATGACATTGAAATAGGGCAAATTCATAAAATTGACCATAAATTATGTAGCATAAATTTTGGACTGAATTTTGGCTATGGTATACCCATATATGTCTAGTTTAATTGAAAAAAAAAAAGAATTAGTCATTTGGATTCGTGAGTTAAAAGTAATTATAGAAACAACCTATCAAGTTCATGATATTTTATTAGAGCATATTCGTATAACAAGATGAAAATCTTATTTTATCATCATGGATTGATTTGGTGTATTGAAATAGGTCCTTGAGGCATTGAAGATAATAGTAGGAATAAGCTAAGACCATCCACAGCCTAATAAGCTTGAAGGAGGAGGTAAGTAAATAACTAATTCTAGTATACATGTAATTGGTTAAATGCCATGAACATACATATAATGGAATGAAATTTTGTTATGTGATTATATTGAGGAATACATTGATGAAAAGATTGTTGGACTCTTGATTTATTTATTTTCATGAGATGTTGATTAATTATGACTTTGGAATGAGAGCATGTGGCGATATGAGTTGTTAAAGTTATGGGTGTTGTTATTATTCATTATATTATTGAAATTTTGTTAGATTTATAGTTGATTTATTGAAAAACTAATACATGATGTTGTTGGCAAGTAACACTATTCATAGCATGTATGGAAATGATATATAACAGCCTGTGTGACAATAAAATTTGATAGCTTATGTGGCGATGATATCTATAGCTTGTGTGACAATAATATATAACAACCTATGTGGCAGTAACTTTTGGGACTCGTATAACATGTGTGGCAATAATATATAACAACCTGTGTGGTAATAACATTCGATAACCTGTGTGATAATGATATTTATAGCCTATGTGGCAATAATATATAACAACCTGTATGGCAGTAACTTTTAAGAGCCTGTGTGGCAATGATATATATAACATGTGTGGCAATAATATATTATAGTAGGTGTGGCAATAACATTCGATAGCTTGTGTGGTAATGATATTTGTAGCCTGTGTGGAAATAATCTATAATAACCTATGTGGCAATAACATTCGATAACCTGTATGGTAATGATATCTATAGCATGTGTGGCAATATTCTATAATAACCTACGTGGCAATAACATTCGATAGCCTGTGTGGCAATGTTATCGATAGCTTATGTGGCAACAATATTTATAGACTATGTGGCAACTAAATATGAAAGTCTTTGTGGTGGTGACATCTATATTCTATATGGCAACAATATATGACAACTTATGTGACAATAACATTTGATAGCCTGTGTGGCATTTAAGAGTGAAAACTCTTTATTTCATGCGTGGATATGATGATGAGTTATTTATATTTAAATGTTGTTATGTTATGTGAGATTGAAGTATCGTTATGCATTTACTTACTGAGTATGTAAGCTCACTTTTTTTGCATTAAATTTTCTTTCAAGAAGAGTAGACAAAGATTGCATTCAGTTTACATTTCAAAGTTGATGTCTAGCAGTCTAATAAAGGTTGGGCCAGTATGCAGTCAATTAGTATTTAAGTTTGTTTAACCATGTATACTTTATTGTAAATAGTTACTATGTTATGAAACAAGATAAATAGTGTAAATAGTTACTATGTTGTGAAGAATGCCTTGGATTTATGGGAGACTATTCCAGGTAGCTTTACTCAATCGATGACATTGACCTGGATGATTTTCTAAGGGAGTTTACAAATAAAGTAAACACCGTTGGTATACTTAGATAAGAAGAAGATGAAGTTTTCTAATTGAAGTATAATAATATAACAATTACGGATTATAAGGTATAATTTGTTAAAACTCTCGAGATATGCCCTAAAGTATGTGGCTACATAGGAATTGAAGTGCTAGAAGTTTGACAAAGGACTAGGGTTAAATTTAAGATCAATTAGCGGCCAAACCAACTAATTATACTACACGATTAGTAGTAACTATTTGAGCTTAGAAGGTGATCTAAGAGAAGAATGCAATTGAGGTTAAAAGAAAGAGAAGTTATGTAGGATGAAGTAGAGAACTCAATAGGGCAACAAAAAGGGGTGGTTTTCCATTGTTTGGTGGATCAAGATTTTAAAGATGTATTAATAATCAAATAGATGAAGGACAGAGTCAACCTAGTAGATTAGCATTAATAGCATCTGGTAGAGGTAGCTATGGTGGTTTTTAAAGGCTCAAATGGTAAGAAAGGACCCATTGACATAATGAGGAGAGGTGTTGCCCCAATTTGTAATATTCATGGAAAAACTCATTTTAGAGAGTGTTAAGGACCTAAAAGGGTTACTTACTATACTTATAGACAATCAGACCATATAAGCCAAGATTGCCCAATGATAGGTGTGATTGGAGGAGAGTCTCAAGTAGTTATGGGGAGAATGTTCATGTCATAAGTAGAAACAAAGTATGTAGAAATTGTCTTGTGTAGTGTGTGGTGTCATATTGACTGTAGATTTAATATTAATGAACTTTAAGGAATTTGATGTTATTCTAGGTATGGATTTTCTAGATTGTCATACTAAAGACTTGATAATCAAATCTTCAGGATAATTAAAGAGTTATAATTGTTAGGGAGTACAAAACTGTTCCCACTTGCTTGACCTCAAGTATTCAAGAACTTTAATTAACTAAAAAAAATTGTGATGCATTTCTAGTTAGTGTATTGGACACCAGTGTTCCTAATCTAAGGTTAACAGACATTTCTGTAATGAGAGAGTTTCTAAAAGTATTTCTTGATGATTTGCTTAATTTGCCACCATATAGAGAAGTTGATTTTAATATTGAGACCTTACTAGGAGTGGCACCTATATCTATTACATCATACCAAATACATTAGTGAAGTTCTAAGAATTAAAGAAATAGTTGGAAGAGTTATAGTAAAAAGCTTTCATTTGACCTAATACATCTCCTTGGGAGATCACTAGTGTTATTTGTGAAGAAAAATGAGTGAAAACTCTCTCAACCCAAATTATATGTATTTTAATTATGTTATATTTGAATATATGCATTGGATAAATAATTATTTCGACATGTGAATCAGACAAGCATGATGATGACACATGCACCATTTTATTTGGGACACTTAAACAAATATGCAATGTTTGTATAGTTGCATGAAAAATTATCTTATGTTGTGTTACATATTATAACATCATAAATAATGGTGTTATAGAGCTTATTTCAAAGTATAAGGAGCATCTAGGGATTAGGATATGGATAGAGGTGCTTAAGGAGTAAAGAAGAGGGACTCAAAGAAGAAAGTGAACTTCCAATGAATAGGAACGCAATACCATGATTTTGTCTTGTTACAATAGGTTTACAAGTGGAAATTTTGACCCTTTAGGATAAAAATACAGAGCTTAGACATAAGGTATAGCAGAAGAAAGAGAGAGCTAAAGAAGAAAGAAAGGAAAGAAGAAGAAGAAGAAGAAGAAGAACAATAAGAATAAGAAGGAGAGGGACAAGAGTGAGTTGTCTAAGAAAAAAGCCTAAGGTTTTCTGGTTCTGAAAAAATAGGAGAGTTCATTTATCTTCTTCTCAAGTGAAATTAACCCCTAATGACATGTTAATCATACATGGTTAGTGAGAATTTTGGAGTATTTGAGGCAGAACTCTTGGATGAAAGTTGAAATTTAAGAGAACAAGAGCTGATTGTGTTGATTTTTGTTATTAGAGTAGCATTTTGTACCCACGATTTCATAACCCTAGAAGAGAAGTAAGGAAAAGTTGAAAATATTAAAGTTGTAGCTTTATGCCCCAAATAAGTGAATATGGAACAATTTTGCTTGATTTGGCGTGTGTGAGGAGTTATGGCTCGTTCATTAGGGCTGGTTCACAACCAACCAAAATCACCTCAGTCTTTCTATTTCCATATATTTTGATGACTTTATGTATTAATTTGGACAAAGTCTAAAACATGAAATTTGTAGGGTTATATCCCCTCTAAATACTTGTAAAACAATTTTGATTGATGTGTTGTGTGGAAAGAGATATGGCTCATTGACTAACTGACCCTATACCTAGATGAAATCTCATCAGTCTTTTAATTATGTTTTCTAAGAATTTGATGGCCTAGATTCAGAATTTGGCGATGTGTAAAACTTTAAATTTGTATATTTATGTATTATCTACATTCTTGTAAAACAATTTTTCCAAATTCAACATGGTTGTTGAGATATTTCCCCTTCATTGTGACTGATTGTCAACATGTTGAAAACCTGCTCACACTGAGATTGGTCATTTGTTTTTGTGACTTTATAAACTGAATTAGACAATGAATAAAACATGAAAAATGTTCCTTTATGTGTTTTATAAGTTATGGTAGATCATTTTTAGGATTAGATTTGTAAGATTTGAGATATATCTAATAATGTAAGACCTATTTAGGCTGAGATGACATTGAAATAGGGCAAATTCATAAAATTGACCATAAATTATGTAGTGTAAATTTTGGACTAAATTTTGGATATGGTGTACCCATATATGTCTAGTTTAATTAAAAAAAAAGAATCAACCATTTGGATTCGTGAGTTAAAAGTAATTATAGAAACAAGCTATAAAGTTCATGATATTTTACTAAAGCATATTTGTATAAAATGATGAAAATCTTATTTTATTATCATGGATTGATTTGGTGTATTGAAATAGGTCCTCGAGGCATTGAAGATAATAGTGGGAATAAGTCGAGACCATCCATGGCTTAATAAGCTTAAAGGAGGAGGTATGTAAACAACTAATTGTACTGTACGTGTGATTGGTTAAATGCCATGAACATATACACAATGGAATGAAATGTTGTTTAATGTGATGATATTGAGGAATACATTGATGGAAAGATTTTTATACTCTTGATTTATTTATTTTCATGAGACTTTGATAAATTATGACTTTGGAATGAGACTATGTGGTGATGTGAGCTGCCAAAGTTATGGGTGTTGTTATTAATCATTATATTGCTGAAATTTTATTGGATTTATAGTTGATTTCTTGAAAGACTAATACTTGATGTTTTTGGCAGCTAACACTATTCATAACATGTGTGGAAATGATATATAACAGCCTGTGTGGCAATAAAATTCAATAGCATATGTGGCAATGATATTTATAGCTTGTGTGGCAATAATATATAACAGCCTATGTGGCAGTAACTTTTGAAACCTGTGTGGCAATGACATATATAACATGTGTGGCAATAATATATAACAGCCTATATGGTAATAACATTCGACAGCCTGTGTGATAATTATATCTGTATGGCAATAATATATAATAGTCTGTGTGGTAGTAACGTTTGAGAGCCTGTGTGGCAATGATATATATAGCCTATGTGGTAATAATATATAACAACCTGTGTGGTAGTAACTTTTGAGAGTTTATGTGGCAATGATATCTATAACCTATGTGGCAATAATATATAACAGCCTGTGTGGCAATAAAATTCAATAGCCTATATGACAATGATATCTATAGTCTGTGCGACAATAATCTATAATAGCCTACGTGGCAATAACATTCGATAGCCTGTGTGACAATGATATCTATAACTTGTGTGGCAATAATATTTATAGCCTATGGGCAATAACATTCGATAGCCTGTGTGGCAATGATATCTATAACTTGTGTGGCAATAATGTTTATAGCCTATGGGCAAGTAAATATGAAAGCCTTTGTGGCAGTGATATCTATATTTTATGTGGCAATAATATATGACAGCCTGTGTGACAATAACATTTGATAGCCTGTGTGGCATTTAAGAGTAAAAACTGTTTATTTCATACATGGATATGATGATGAGTTATTTATATTTAAATGTTGTTATGTTATTTGAGAATGAAGTATCGTTATGCATTTAATTACTAAGTATGTAAGCTCACTTTGTTTGCATTAAATTTTCTTTCAGGAAGAGTAAACTAAGATTGCATCCAGTTTGCATTTCAAAGTTGATATCTAGCAGTCTAATAAAGGCTGAGCCAGTATGCAGTCAATTAGTATTTAAGTTTGTTCAGCCATGTATACTTTATTGTAAATAGTTACTATGCTTTGAAACAAGATACATAGTCTAAATAATAATAATAATAATATAATTGAAATAAGGTATTTTAAAGACAATGGATAGAATGAGAGGATTTTAATGATATTGTGTCACTTTAGTATTCCATGTTTTATGAATAAGTTAATGCACCTACTTTAGGAATGATTAGTAAATGGGATGTCACATTAGAACCCTCAATTCTCACTCATATCTACCAAGGACTCTATAGGTTTCTACCTTGAGCGAAATACCTTTGGGTCCATAAGTGGTCTCCTTTAGATGGTCCAATTTTAGCTCTTAGCTTACTTCCCTAAACTTATTATCATCCCTTACCTCTGTCCATCTCCAATTATGGCTAATGGGTCAAGCAATTTTCTCCTTTAGGTAATAACTTTTATCACTTCTTCACCTTTCTTTCACTCAGATGAAAGAAAACACTACCCTTGTTTCCAACTTTGCCTAGCTTTGTTGGACTCAATTTGGATAAGGTTTTCTTATAAGGATGCTAACACAAGATCTCGAGTTAGGTGATAAAACAACTTAGTGGATCCAAAACTAGGCTAGTTGCCTTATTGCTAGGGACCTGCAATTTCCATGTTCCCTAGAGTTTAACTAAAATAATAGGTGTGGGGTGAAAGTGTATAACCCTTATTATATTAACAAACAATTTGGGCTTGTACAACTAGTATCTATGTCATTTGTGTATTTCTTCAACCAACATAAGCCTTATTAGCAACCGAAAATCAAGCATTTAAGCACCTTACACATTATCTCAGTCATTAATGAAGATAAAAAATGATCTCTATACATAAATGATTGGGATATCCTTGATGGTAATTCATCTTATTTTGTTGACTGTAGGCCAAGATCATGAAGTTCTAGATGTGTAACTTATCTAAAGATAATATTTCTTTACAAACTTTAAGGCCTCTACCCACTAATGCTTCTTCTTTTAACATACAGGATGTTTCAAAGTAAAAAGTTAGCATATTGCTGAAATATTTGCCTTTTAGAGCTTTTATGGCTTCATGTATAATTACCTTAAATAAGATATAATGTTGTAGAGAGTACGACTCATCAGGGACAAGTTAATCACAAAATGCCATGCCCATTGTTAAGAAAAATATACTTTCTCAAAGGAAAACATTTTGACTATAGTTTGACCCTAATTCATTTAAAGGCCTTAAATTGATTATTGCCCACCAATTCTAAATGCCCTATTTGGCATTGTAGGGAACATCCTCACCCATGAAGAAAAAAGGAAGCATAATCACCCAAAATGGATTGGTTTGTACCTAGATGATCTAGAAGCTGCACAACTTGCCCTTGGTGAAATAATAAATTTTGTTGGGGGATGTACTTTTACTTATGCTATTATTTTTATTTTCATATTTGTATAATCGTTTCCCTTTCTTTTAAAAACCATTCAAAAAAGATTGCAGACTCTATAGGGGTGAAAGTGGGTGAGGTAGTTGAGCCCACTAAAAAGAAACTAAAGATAATGGGTAAAGTACCTAAAGTTCACTTTTGGAAAATTCAGGTTAAAAACCCGAAGGTTTAAGTGTCACCCAATCTCACAACCTCTGAAACTCTAAAGTGGTCCTTCACTTACTTGACCAAGTTCAAGCCTTCTCTATTGTCTTTACCTTCAATCTCTCCAATAGCCTTAAGTGTACTTCACCCAAGGCTTATTAAGAAGATTGTTGGGAAAATGCCTTTAGGGGAAGAGTCAAGTTTAGTAAAGTCAGCCAGAAAATCAGAATTCACTCACTCATTTAAGGTAATTCTTTCCCATGTCTTTTCTTAAACATTCATTGTTTTATCTCACGATTGCTTTTCATAGAACTTCATTGATTTTGTGGCCCTTATGGAGGCACATACAAAAGCTTAGAGTGGATAGTCGAGAGTGAGATAAAGGATCTGACAGTTGAAGTTTCTTCTTACTCTAAAGAGGCCAGAAATGCCTTCAACATATTTTGATGCTTTCCATAAAAACCCTCATGGATTCAATTTAGTATGCAACTCTCCAAAAGGACCTAGGCTTTATCTTTGATCAGGCCATTAAAATTGATATGAGCATCGACCAAAAACAAACCCTAGGGAACTTTAAGGAAGAACTCTCTTGAATGGTGTCCAAATTAACCTTAATTAAAGCTATGCTCGCACAAGTGGTCGAGTTTAGAAATGAGGTTTTAGCTTTGGGCTCACAAATTACTCAGACCATTAGTATAGTCAAGAAGTTCCTAGAAGAGGTTGAGTCCTTGAGAGTCAAGTGAATGACCCTACAAGTGTCTTGGTTAAGATTAGAGCCACTCAACAAGAGTAAGAAACTAAGTTGAAAACTTTAACTAACGAGACTTTTGAGTACATCACTTAAAGGAAGGATCTCAAAAAGAAACTTCAAATGAGAAGAAGAAAGAGAAACCTGCTTGAGACTCCATCTCTTTTATTGTGACTTATTTAGCTAACTTTAAGTCCCTAATGCCATGATATATATAGTTATAATTTTTGGCTCCATATTTTGAACACTTTTTGTTGGGCAAGTGGCTTTATTTGAACAATGTACTTTCCAATTATATGAATACTTCATCCATTTCTCTTTTATGTTCATAGTCAAATACATGTCTTTTATTCTTGACCAAATATTGATTATATTGAATTAATGCATGTTTACTTTATTCCTTATTTTAAGTTAAATCATTATTATTTGCTGAAAATAAAATAACTTTGGCTAATAAAATTTATTGATTTAGGCATAAAAAATTGACATAAGCATAGATATATGAACATGCTTATATCGACCAAAATGAATCATTAATAAAAATTACCATTTGAAATATATGATTCAATCACCAGCCGAATAAGATGCATCACCTAAAAGATAAATTCACTTAAAGGTAATTACTTAGGCTGAAATGCAATAAATAATGCGATAAAATTATTTAGGCCAAAGAATAATATCACTTAAATAAGTAGTTGAAGGATTCTAATATGATTAATTTACAACTTTAATTCATTTGGTCAAAAGGGGACTAAATACTACAAGCCTCACTTCTTCAATTATTAAGTGATATACATCTTCCCAAACTGATGGTCGAAATATTTGAAGAACTTAGCGTCAGTCAAAAATTCTTGAGCTTGTCCATCTTATCAGCCAAGTAGTATGCTCCATTTCCCATAACATCTATAATAGCATAGGGACCTTCCCAGTTTGGAGTTGGCTTTGGGTGTTTGTTGTATTCTCACTTAACCTTCAACTTTTGGACTTAGAAATGATCTAGAGCTTTCATCCTTAACACTTCTAATGCCTCAATCTTTTCTATTATGGCTGAATTGTACTCATTTATTATTAGCCCATCTTGTTGCATCCTGTTGATTGAACAAATGGTCAATTCAGACAAAGTCATTACTTCATGTTCATACACCAACTAAAAATGGAGTTACACCTATGGTCGTCTTGATTATAGCCTATGTCACCCAAAGATTTTTAGACAATAACTCATGCCAAATATTAGGGTTGTTGTCCACCATCTTTTGAATATTCAACTTTATAAGCTTATTCATCATATCTACTTGTCCATGAGCTTAGGTGTCATAAGGCATTGAGTGTAACAATCCAACACCATACTCTTGACATAACAATTAAACATCTTTGCTAGTGAAAATGGTTCCTTGATCTGTGGTGATAGATTCTAGCAAGCTATGACTATGAAAGATATATTCCTTAAATAACTTGATAACAATGCATTATTAGGCACCTTGAGCGACATTACCTTTACCCACTTAGTGAAGTAATTTATTGCCATATTGATGAAAACATTATGGTTTTAGGAAGGTGGGGAAATCTTCTCAATCAGGTCTACTGCCTATCCTCTAAAAGGCATGGGTTTAATTATTAAATGAAGTTCTTTAACTAATAGATGATGAATGGACCCATGCTTTTGACATGCCTGACATTCCTTGGCATAATTGAAGCATTCTCTCTCTATTATCAGCTAATAATACCCATATCTAACCAAGAGCTTCTTCATCATCTTCCTTGACTAGTATGAGCTTATTATTCCTTCATGAACTTCAACCATCACGAGCATGGCTTTCTTTAGACCTATACACAGTAAGATCACATAGTCCATACATGAAGATAACATAATTTTGTTACCCAGCGATGCACATGTGGTTTGACTAAGGCACTAGGATCTTCAAGTATAAAATGATTAATTCCCTTCAATCTATTATAAAGTCAAGGTTGCATACCTCATACATAAGTTGGCTAGCCTAATCTATAAATGATCTTTCACACAACGCATACTCTATCAATACAATATAGGGATTGTCTATTGTCTTTGCTAGAATTTGCTAGTAATCTAAGCCAATTCATTTGCCTTTGTATTACCATCATGCTTCACAAACTCAAGATGAGATAGGTGCCTATCTTAGTTGCAATAGGTAATGAAATTAGGCAGTTCACATTTATAGGCTCTACTAACATAGTTGACTACCAATAAAGAATCCCCTTTCATCTTCACAGATGCTGCTCTTTGTTTGGCCAATATCTCCATGCCGATGATATAAGGCCTCATACTCTGCTAAGTTATTGGTAAAAAGGAAATCAAATGCCAAGGATAATTTACTCACAAGGCCCTCCGATGATTGCAAAATGATCCATGCCCTTGCTAAAGCCATTATTTTAGAGCCATCAAACTAGATCTACTAAGGCAAGTGCTCGATATACCCAACGTCGATAATGGATTCCTCTAGGGTGTCTAAGCAAGGATAATCCCTGCACTACTTTTTATGGAACATATTGTAAGCAAATTTAGAAAGGGTGATAACCCATTCACCCATTTTATTTCTCAAAAATGGCCATAAGAGGATGCACTTGAGAATGTCCATTTTGTATAAAACTAAGACCACTATCAGAAGCATGCAGTATCTTAGTTTTATGTAAGTAAAGTATAACATCAAACACAATTTTTCTAAGGCCAAACATCTCTATTCCATGGAAGTGAGCACTTAGCTCAAGTAGTATACAACCCTCTGATACCTTGCTAGCCAAGAGGTACAATAATAAAGGAACATTCGGCCTAATTAGAGTCATGACTTGGGGTCTAATTAGATACCTCTTAATCTCATCAAATAACTTCTATTGCTCTCTACCCCAAACAAACTCCACTCAATCTTTAAGTATGAGTAAAGGCCCTCCTTAATCACCCAATAGTGTGGGATATAAACCTCCTCAAGAAGTTGATTTGTCTAATTTTCCTTTGAAGATTTTTTTTAGTGGATGGAGGTTTTGCCTCTACGATGGCCTTAACCTTATTTTGACTAATCTCAATAACCCTCTAATAATCCAAAAATCCAAGGAAATTGCCAACCAAAACTCTAAACACACACTTAAAAGGTTTCATTTTGAACTTGTGCTCTTTCATCCATTCAAAAGATTTCTTAAGTTAGCTAAGTGTTCCTCCTCACTCTGGGAATTTACCACCACATCATGAATGTAAACTTTCATAGATTTCCCAATAAAATAATCAAAGATTTTTTTCATCACCCTTTGATATATAGCCCCAGTGTTCTTTAGGCTAAGCACTTGTCAGCCCTGGGCACTTGAAGGTTAATTTGCTCACATCTTCCTTAGAGTTTCTAATTTGATTTTACCTAGAGTGTCCTTCCATGAAGTTCATGATCATGTTGCATGTCATGACATCAACCATCATATCTACAATGGGCATAGGATACTAGTCCTTACGTATGGCTAAATTTAAATTATTGAAGTCCACTTAAATCTTAAGCTTCCCATTTTTTAATAATCGGATCGATGTTGGAGAGTAATTCTATATAAGTGGTCATTCTAATAAACCCAATTACCAAGTTTAATCTCCTCTCTAACTAGCTCTTCAACTTTCTTACACAATCTCTTCATGGGCTGCTTAAATGGACAAAACCCTCATTTAATGGCCAAATGATGTTCTACAAGTGCTTGATCCATGCCTAACATTTATGAATAGTCCCAAGTGAAGAAATCTCTATACTCTTTAAACAATGCTATTAGCTTAGCTTTAAATTTAGGATTCAACTTTACACTAATGAATATTGGCCAAAGGCAAGTCCTTAATGCCCAAGTTTATTTCTTTCAAAAGGTTTTATGTCTCAGCCTATTGATCATTTAATTTCTTAGGAATAATTTTAAGGTCTAACACTTGTAACTAAGCCATGTGATTATCCACTTATTTTTTATAGATACATTCGATTAAGGCTATTGAGTTATGCTCCAAGATCTGCCTTTTAACTTTCTTAAAGCACTCATTCATCTAGGATAAATTAAATATCAGTTTGAGTAACCAATGAGTAGCCATCAATGCTAACTAAGGCTACCTGCTCAAACTTGGACATCAAGACCCTATTATAACCAAGCTTAGTCACCATCTTATCTTGAGATGCCTTTTAACTATGTTCTTTAAATTCACCTCGCCTTGATATATGACCATATTGACCAAATGAACTACTCCAACAAATGGGTTGGGATCGCTATGAATAACCTTTACCTCACTATGAGGCCTCAAACCCACATCATCTAATGCAAAGTCAATATGATGACACAGTTAACATGTATCTAATCTATGTCAAGCAACAAGTTGTAGCTACCATCCACATTGACTACAAAAATGCATTCTTAGGTGGTATCTAGACTAATCTTTAAATCAACCCCAACATGCCCATTGGCTAATGTCTCTGCACCTGTAAAATCCTGTATAGACATATCGACCCTTTCAACTTGATCTTTAGTATGGCCAATCTTCTTTAAGAATTTATGGATACGATTGATCTCCAAACCCATTATCCATAATGACCATATTAATTAGGCTAGAGTTTAACTCAGCCTTATCTACAATAGTCTAATATGATTGTTTGAGGCAATGGGAGTTATTGCAAAGTGATCATTACTACCTTATCTTCACTTTCATTAGTTGAGTTTGACCAAATCACATTCACTAAGTGTGCACCTTTGCCCAAGTATGGCCAACAACTTGAAAGGTAATAAGCATACTATATTTGCTTTAACCTTCTCTTTTGGTCCACTGAGCAATTTGTCTTTGGGTTGCTCTTCTTCAAGCTTATTGGGCACGCAAACCTTCATATATCTACACTTATTGTGGTACATCTCCACATCTTGGGCTTGTTATCTAGCTTATAAATTCTTTTACATAGCTAAAGCTTTTCTATCTCTTATTTCATCCTGAGCTCTTCCATCTCCTTATCATACTGAACCTTAACCTTTTTTTCAACATTCTTGTGTGCCCTAACTTCTTTAGCTTGGATCAAAATTATTACTTTTGCCTTTGGAATCCCATTTTTTGGGTTTTTTTTTTTTCATTTGTGCCCATGTTGGTGGCCCAAAGGCAAGGAGATCAAAGACCCCTTTCTTAGGGCTATGGTCTTTCTAACTTTCAATTGTTGTAGGGTTTCGCTTGAAGGTTTTTTTTTTTTTGGTCGATCTGCACCTATTTGCTTTGGTTGATTAGCCTTACTAACTGATCCTAAACCATTTGGGTGGTGCTCATCCATCGACTCTCTTGTAAATTTCTTCTCAAGGTATTCACCCAACCTTGTGTTGCTCATAGTATGAGAATACGAAACATAAAGGCATCTATATGAATCATATATTAGTAGTCCATGGTTTTTCACTTTCTTTTTGGGTGACTCATTCCTTGTTATAGGCTTGAAGTCAGTGTGGCAAGTGCTGGATTTTGTAGAATGAGCACAATAGCAAAATAAAAATTTTTACATACGAAACCCACTAAGGTTCTATGCTATTTAATTAAATATAAAAGAATGATGCAAAAACCTTACCAATTAGGATAAAAGATGGAAAGATTATTGGAAGGTAGAAAGGAAATTTACATTGTTAACACCCAATCTCGAGCTTTGAGTGTAGATCATCAGATTTAGACTCTACCAAAATGATGAACATCCTCTATAGATATCCACACAAACAAGCTCTCAAAAAATGACTAGTGCAAGGAATCAGACTGATTTAGACATAAAATTTAGGATGGCACCAGTTCTCTATTTTTAAAATATCTAAAATTTTAACCTAGTTCCAGATATTTTTAAATCCTTGAATTAGACCAAATCATACTCACCCCTAGTTGCGTTACTTACTCTCCCAAAGTACCTATTAGAGGAATCACATTTTCAGCAATGCCATAAGTGAATACAACACTTGGACTTGTGTCACTAAGCTCTATTGGTAGTACCACTATGATGGTGCGTTCATGTAACAACTATATTCATTTACAAATCATGGTATTCATGTCCAAAAGTACATTGTTGGACTAGGTTGATTTATTCTAAGTCATGAACCTCTTTTGATCTTAACGATAGAGATTGATCAATTCTAATGCTTTCATTAAGTGTTGTTTTGCTTATTATAAGTTAGACTTTGTCATTGGAAGTTGGATAGAGTCAAAATCTCAAACCTAGTAAAGTTCACTTTAATTCGTAGTGGGTGTATTGTAAATCACGACCGCGAATTAGTCACAAGGAAAGATGAAGCTAGGACAAAGGAATTCACAGACAACTTCGCTACCGTGACACACCTAAAGTTGGCAAAGCCTTAGTCACATAAGAATTCACGGTGTGTGTCACGCCTTAGTCACGATCGTAAATTTCATAGTGACAAAGGAGGGAACCAAAGCCACAACCACAACTTGGCAAGTGTCTTAGGTGTTCGTTGAAGATCAAAAATCACGAGGGCAAAAGTTTATTTGCAACTGCAACTTAAGCAGTTGAAGTTTTCTCTTCAAACAAAGGAATTTGTGGTCTCAGTCATGTTCCAAAGCATTGATATCTCGCGACCGCGACTTTTTATAGTGCTTAGAACATAATGGCTATATTTTCTTGGATGACCAACATAAAGCTGGCACGTGGACTAGCCTTAGACACGAACGGGGTACCTCTATTAAAATTGGAAATTCGCGACTGCGAAAATGTTTTCAGCTTGACCAGCATTTAATGTTGAATCTACCTAGCACATCTTTGAGATTTATTATTAGTTTTAGTCTAACGTTTCTTTAGTGGGTATGGGCTGTAAATACTCCACCAAACAGATGTAAATGCATGATAATTCATTAATTTGTAACCAAACTCTTGCAAATTTGCTACTCATTCTTTCACTTCTCATTTATGTTTTAGTGATTGTTTGGTGTGAGCAATAAACACCACTGTAAGAGATTTTAGTGTGAGCCTTGAAAACACTTGTAAGAGGTTTTAGTGTGAGCCTTGAAAACACTTGTGAGAGGTTTTAGTGTGAGCCTTGAAAACACTTGTAAGAGGTTTTTGTGTGAGCCTTGAAAACACTTGTGAGAGGTTTTATTGTGAGCCTTGAAAACACTTGTGAGAGGTTTTAGTGTAAGCCTTGAAAACACTTATAAGAGGTTTTTATGTAAGCCTAGAAAACCCAAGTTGTAAAATTTTGTGTGAGCTTAGAAACGCATTTGAGTTTAGTGAAATACCCAATTGTAGAGAATTAGAAAGTGGACATAGGTTTTGTACCTGAACCACTATAAGCACTTGTGTCAATTTCTCTCTTCTTCTACTCAACTTCTTAACCACCTTATCCCTTATTTTATTTTTTAATTAAAGATCAATTCAACCCCCCCTTCTTGGGGCCTTAGGCTAACAAGTGGTATTAGAGTCAAGTCTTATAAACAAACCTTAATTGGGTGAACAAATATCATGGCATAATAGGAATCCACTCATACCTCAAGCCTTACTTTGATGGAGCTGACTATACTCATTGGAAGTATAGGATGGATATCTATCTTGATACAGATGTGGTGGATCTTTGAGATGTTGTAGTCAAAGAATGGAAGCCACCCATTAATG
This sequence comes from Omphalea diandra, assembly GCA_949677035.1. Taxonomy (NCBI): domain Eukaryota; kingdom Viridiplantae; phylum Streptophyta; class Magnoliopsida; order Malpighiales; family Euphorbiaceae; genus Omphalea; species Omphalea diandra. Next base: position 24,044 of record CATIWR010042228.1, read on the forward strand.
TAGTGGATGGAAATGAAGAACTCATCCTAAGAGAAAAATGGGTTAAAGCCCATAGAAGATCAAATGACAATAACAAGAGGGTCATGACAATTCTTTTAAGCTTTCTCTCAAGGGAAGAGATTGGAAGAGTACAACAGTGCCAAACAACTCATGGCATATAGAAGACCCTGGAAAACTATCATGAGGGCATAACACTTATGAAGTCAAATAGGTTGGAAATGTATGTGATAGAATGGGAGCTCTTCATGATGAAAGACCATGAAAGCATCACCAAAATGACAAATAGACTTCTTTATATTGTCACAGACATGAAGAAATTTGGAAGGACTCTCACCAACTATGAGGTAAATACTAAAATCCTTAAAACTCTTCCTTTAGATAAATTTGGTGCAAGAGTATGCAACATTCAAGAGTCCAATCCAGAGATTGGGAAGGTTCCTGTGGATGTTTTAATAGGCAAACACTTAACTCATGAGTTAGCCTTAAAAAAGGATGAGGAAATGAAGAAATTGCGAGGCCAAGAAGAAAAATTAAAAAAACTTGAAAGAAAAACCTTGGCACTCAAATCTTTAATCGAAGAAAAGGAAGTGGAAACTACCTCAAGTGAATAAGATAGTGATAAGGAAGAATAAGAGCTAGCAATGCTCTCGAGAAGGACTAAGGAGCTCATTAGAAAAAAAAAAAAAGAAAGAAGGAACTTTAAAAAGACAATTCTTAATCCTAGAGAGAGAACAAATGAAGTCACTTGTTATGAGTGTGGTAAGCAAGGACACATCAAATATGATTGTCCCAAGTTAAAGAAGAAGATGAAACAAGACAAAGAGAAGAGGAAGAGCTTTAAAGCCATTTGGGATGACAACTTAAGTGAGGATGAGGAAGATGAGGAGATTGCTAACATATGCTTCATGGCTTGAGAGGATTCTTCTAATGAGGTAAGCACTTCATCTCATACTCATTCTAATTATGATGATCTAGATGATGCAGATGATGAACTTATAGAAGCTCTCATAATGAGATGTGACAAATATAAGTCACAAATGAAAACTTATAAGAGAAAGTGCTCTAAATTAGAAGATGATTACAAATCTCTTAATTATCTTGTAAGTGAATTGAGGGCTTTAAATATAGAACTTAAAAAATGTATGAAAAATCTTTCCAAATCATCTTTATCATTAACTTCATTGAGAAAAGAGAATGACTCCCTAAAAGGAGAAGTTATTGAGCTTATAAGCTTTATCTTAAATTTCATAAGGTAAGGAAGCTTTGGATACCCTAATAGTATCACAGAGCCCACCCTTAATTAGACATGGTTTAGGCTTCAATGGAGCCTCCTCATCCATATTTACATTCACTACATTTGTTAAAGCAAAAACACCTTAAACTTCAAGTATTGAGGTTATTGGCAAGAGAGGTGCCTTTAGCAATAAGCCACCAATGTCTAAGGGCAAAGGAAAGGCCACTCAAGGCTCAAAGAGCAAATCATGCCTACATGTATAATAAGAAACATGCTCATGCACACAAACACAAACAATTCTCTTCTACTTCTCATCACTCATGCACTTGCATACATTCCCATAACCAAAGTATGAGAAGGCCCCCCTACTCATACTAAGGTTGTGCATAGGAAATAGACTCATAAGTCTAAACTCTAATGTCATTACAACATGAGGTATGGACATATTAATATTTATTGTCACATTAGGAAGGCTCACCTCAAATTGGAGGACCCTTCAATGCCTAACCCCTTAGGACCTAAGTATGCTTAGGTACCAAAGAAGAGATGATTTTTTTGTATTGTATAGGATTTATGGAAGTCATTGATAAATCAAGCAATTGGCATGTGGATAGTGAATGCTCTAAGCTTATGATGGGCAATAGGAAGCTATTCATAGTATTGAAGGAAAAATAAGGTGGAAATGTTACATTTGGTAACAATGTCGAGGGTAAGGTAATTGGCATTGGAACCATTGGTAAGAATGGTTTTTCTTCAATGGATAATGTTTTTATTAGTTAATGGCTTTTTGAGTGTAAGTCAATTTTGTGACAAAGGTAATACAATCACCTTTGATCCAAGAGAATGTCGAGTCACTACATTAGTGGATGATGAGGTTGTTTTTAAGGGTGAAAGGAAAGGCAATACCTACTCAATTGACTTAGACAATTTGGCTAACCAATCTTTCAAGTGTCTTATGTCTTTTAGTAATGAAGCTTGGTTATGGCATAGAAGGCTTAGACATGCAAGCATGGATCTACTACAAAGCCTATCAAAAGGAAAGCTAGTGGAAGGCCTTCCCAAGCTAAGCTTCACTAAAGACAAGACATGTTGTCCTTGCCAAGTGGGGAAGCAACATCAAACCTTCTACAAAGCTAAAAATGTAGTAAGTTCATCTAGACCTCTTCAACTAATTCATATGGACTTAATAGGACCTACTAGGAGTGCTAGTTTAGGTGAAAAATACTATGCACTAGTCCTAGTTGATGATTACTCTAGGTTTACTTGGGTATCCTTTTTAGCTCATAAGAATGACACTTTTGATGCTTTCAAAAGCTTTGCAAAAAGAATTCAAAATGAAAAGGGTTACTTCATTTCTTTTATAAGAAGTGACCATGGAAAGGAATTTCAAAATGAGTTTTTTGAAACTTATTATTTGGATAATGATGTTTTTTCACAACTTTTCAACTCCTAAAACACCACAACAAAATGGTGTTATAGAAAGGAAAAATAGAATAAGAGTAGAAATGGCTAGAACCATTCTCAATGAGTATTCTTTATCAAATTACTTTTAGGTCAAAGCCATTAATACTTCATGTTATATTGCAAATAGAGTTTTTAAAAGACCCATTCTTAATAAAACATCTTATGAGCTATGGAACAGTAGAAAATGCAAGATATCATACACATGAGTATTTGGATGTAAGTGTTATATATTGAATACGAAGGATAATCTTAGGAAATTTGATTCCAAGACCAATGAAGGTATATTTTTAGGTCATTCCACTTTTAGCAAGGCTTATATAGTCTTTAATAAGAGTTCTATTGTAGTTGAAGAGTCTATGAATGTTATTTTTTATGAATCTAGTAAACTTGATATTGGGAAAGGTATTTTTATTGATGTTTTTGTAGGTGACATTGAAAAATTGAAGTTGGAAGATACTATCAGAAAAGAGGATAAAGATAAGGAAGAAAGTGAATCATCAAGAGTAGATGAGGAACAACAACATCAATAAGAAGTTGAGCCAAGTCAAGATCTACCTAAGGATAAGAGATTCTCTAAGGATCACCCCAAAGATTTGATTATTGGTGATACCTCTAAGGTGTAAGTACTAGATCTCAACTTAATATTTTAGATAATAATCTTGCTTTTATTTCTCAACTTGAGCCAAAATCCATTGATGAGGCTATTGATGATCAAAGTTGGGTGATTGCTATGCAAGAGGAACTCAACCGATTTGAGAGAAATAAGGTATGGGAACTTGTCCCTAAGCCTAAAGAACACCCAATCATAGGTTGTAAACGGGTGTTTAGGAACAAGTTAGATGAGCAAGGTTTCATCACTAGGAATAAAGCTATATTGGTTGCTAAGGGTTACAACCAAGAGGAAGGCATAGATTGTGATGAAACATTTGCCCCTATTGCAAGATTAGAGTCCATTAGGATTCTTTTATCCTTTGTATGCCATATGAATTTTAAACTCTTTCAAATGGATGTAAAAAGTACATTTTTAAATGGAGTAATTGATAAGGAAGTTTATGTTAAACAACCTCCTGGTTTTGAGTCTCATAATTTTTCTAATCTTCTTTTTAAATTGAATAGAGCCCTGTATGAATTGAAACAAGCTCCAAGAGCTTGGTATGAAAGGCTTAGTTCATTTCTTTTAGAAAATGATTTTGATAAAGGAAAGGTGGACACTACATTGTTTGTTAAAAGGCACAAGCATGATACACTTATTGTACAAATTTATGTTGATAATATCATTTTAGGTGCTACTAATGAATCTCTTTGTTAGGATTTTGCTAAGCGTATGACTAGGGAATTTGAAATGAGCATGATAGGAGATATCAAGTTCTTTCTTGGTCTGCAAATCAAGCAAACCAAAGAAGGGATCTTCATCAACCAAGCTAAATACAAAAGGAGATACTTAATAAGATTGGTAAGGATAGTTGCAAAGTAGCAAAAACCCCATGAGTGGTACCATCAAGTTGGACAAAGATTAATCGAGTAAGATGGTAGATGAAAAGAAATATCAGGGTATGATCATATCTCTACTTTATCTAACTATTTCTATGTTGGATATTATGTTTAGTGTATACATGTGTGCTAGGTTCCAATCCACTCATAAAGAATCACATTTAAATGCTATTGAAAGAATTTTCAAGTATTTGCATGGTACATTAAACTTATGTTTATGGTATCCTAGGGACTCATCTTTTAATCTCATAGGTTATTCGAATGTGGATTATGCAGATAGTCTTTTAGATAGAAAAGGCACTTTTAGAACTTGCCAATTTACAAAAGAATATCTAGCATCTTAATTTAGCAAAAAACAAGTTTTGGTTGCGTTATCCACCGCAAAAGTTGAGTATGTAACTACGGGTTGTAGTTGCATGTAAGTCCTTTAGATGAAACAACAATTAAAGGATTTTGGCAAAGTGATTGATCACATTCCTATTAAATGTGATAATACTAGTGCTATCAATCTTTTAAAGAATCCCGTCTAGCACTTTAGGAGTAAACATATAGACATTAGACACCATTTTCTTAAAGATCATGTCCAAAAAGGTGATGTTGTGTTAGAATTTATTGACACAAATCATTAACTTGCAGATATTTTCTCTAAACCTCTCAATGAAGAGAGTTTAAACTTTATTAAGAGAAAATTGGGAACTCCTGATGGAAGTAAATTGAAAACTTTGATCTTATGTGTTGACTTTTTTATCTTTTAAGATGTCTTATGCTTTTTTGTGACATATTGCAATTAATTTAGCATCAACAAGTGGATCACAACTTTGAATTCCTTAGAAACTTAATTCTCCTTCTTATCCTTGCCTTTTTGTAATTCGCGATCGCCATTTATTGTTGACGATTGTGAATTAATGGTCCATGTCACTTAAAAGGCAATAATCAACTTGCAGCCACGACTATCACTCTCCACCACGAATTTGGTCAAGATTTCAAATTTCCTATCGTTGGTAGTGCGTATTCCCGTGAAATTTTTGTTCATTATAGACATTTTTCGAAAATCACAATTGTGATTCCTTAATTCGCGGATGCAAATTTGAGTAACTCTTAAGCCATTAAGTGATTTGACTGCCAATCATTTCCAACTCTTCATAAATCCATTTCTAGCCATTTACACACCCCTTCAATGGTTATATAAACCCCCTAAACAGTGATTCTTATCACTTCATCCTACTACAAATGAATTCTCTTTCCAAAACTCTCTAAATTCTCAAACTCTCTCTACCTTCTCATATGGCTCCCAATAAAATTTCAAGAGCAGAAAAGGGTAAGGTTATGGCTCAACCATCTGCACCCTTAGCACTTCATCTAATGAAAGGCATCACAAAGGAGGAGAAGGAGCGCTTCAAAGCCAACTCTTCAAAATTATCCTCCCCAACAAAATCCATTCTACATTTTTATTGGAGACTTTTGGAATTAATGCAAAAATTTGTGCATTCCTGTCGACCTTGGGCTTCGGGATGAACCCAATTATGAAGAAGTCATTAGGAAATTCATATGTACAATTTAACTGAGTCGCAGAGCAGAATCATGAGCAGGATAATACAAATTAGTTTTATGGGCTTTTGGTGATCCATACTTTATTAACTTTGAACAACTTTCCTCCTTTTAACCTTTAAGTTGGAGAAAATATTCCTTTCATTTGGAGAAAATATTCCTTTCATTATCTCCGCTCTTAATATAATATATTTTGAATTTTGGTTAAAAATTTCAATAGAAACCAAACACGACCTAAAAACCTCCCTAGCCAAATACATCAAAACCCTACCTTTCTAGATACTCCATCGTATCATCACCTTTTCCCTAAATGCTAGAGGTGATGGTAATGAGAAATTGTCTTAAAAGGACTTAGCCTTTTTATTCTGCCTTGTCAAAAATAAGACTATCCAAATTAGTTAGTATCTTATGGATTAATTGATTCACATAAGTACTAAACTGGAAAGCAAGTTTCTTCTTCCTTCACATATAACAGCCATCTATCGCTTCGTAGGGGCACTTGATAAGGAAAATGAAAAATTCCTCACCAAGAAACTCCTCCCTTCTCAAAACTTCCTTGACCTCACCTATTTGATAAATGCCAAAGCCATACACCCCAACACATATGCATATACCCTGGGTGCATTTGGGGAAAAAAAGCTGGAAACTTCCTAAGCCTGCAAAAGAAAGAGGCTCATCATTAAAGAAGGAGCCCTACCAGTCCCCCTTCCTCAACTAAAATCCAAATCGAAACTATCTCTTGCCACCATCAATCGTAAACTGGACAAGATGATGAGAATGATGAAGAAATGATTCCTTTTTCTCTCACATCTTCATAGTGATATGGTGGATTTGCAAGAAAAATTAGGTGTTCCTCCTTGCCATCTTCCAAATTTTACTGAATTTGAAGATACCCAAGAAAAATAAGGAAATGAAGAAGTTAAGGATGGAGATGTTGTGCTAGATTTCATTGACACTAATCACCAATTGGCAAACATTTTCACCAAACCTCTAAATGAAGATAAAATGAACTTCATTAAGAGAGAATTGGGAATGCTTGATGGAATTTCCCTCAAGTAAAATATCGTGAGTGATCTAGTGCAATGAATGTTTGTAAAATGTTTGATTTATGATTTCTAGTACTTAGGTTTAGAAATTCCTTGTTCTTTTCACAAGTTTTCAATCTTATCCTTGATGACTCATAATTCGCGGTCGCTATTCACTCTTCACGGTCGCGAATTACAAGTCAAGTATCCCGGCTGTCAACATGTCAATTCGCGGTCGCGACTTTCATTCTCCACCGCAAATTTTGCCAACGTTTCAAAAATCTAACCGTTACATCGCGCATTCCCGAGGAAAATTTGTCCGTTACTCACAAATTTCGGAATTCAAGGTCGGGACTTGGAAAATAGCGGACGCGAATTACAGTAACCGCCGGCTATTTATGGGATTTGATTGCCAATCGTTGCCAACCCTTCATTTAATCCATTTCTAGCCGTTTCTGACCGTTTTCACGCCCCTTGAAGCCTATAAATACCCCTTTCAACAGTTGTTTCATCACAACTTCTCATTCTCAACTTCCAAATCTCAAAAATTCTCAAATTCTCCTCTCTCTCTCCAACCAACTTCAATGGCTCCTAAGAAAATCTCCAGATTCGACAAGGGCAAGGGAATCGCACAACCCTCTGCTCCTCCTTCTCTTGCCAACATGAAAGGCATCATTCGCGAAGAAAAGGAGAGATACCGAGCCAATCTTTCCAAAACTATCCTACCCAACAAAATTCCTTCTTCATTTCTGCTGGAATCTTTTGGGCTCTCCAACGAGATTAGAGCGTTCCTCTCCAACCTCGGATGGAACGACTTCATATTTCGTGCCGAACCGGGCTACGAAGAAATCGTGCGAGAATTTATGTGCACGGTTCAACTTAGCCGCAAGATGGAGTCCCCTGCAGGCCAATATGGTATGACTTTTCGCGCATTTGGAGACCCGTACTACATCACTTTCGAGCAACTGTCGAACCTCTTCACTCTGCAAAAACACATACCATTTGTGATTGTCGCGCTCGATGTCATATACTCCGAGTTTTGGGCAGAGATCTCCATAGAAGCAAGGCATGACCCCCGATCTTCCTTAGCCAAGCACATCAAGACGCTGCCCCTATGGATCCTGCACCGAATCATCACGTTCTCCATCAACGCTAGTGGCGATGGGAACGAAAAGGTTTCGCAAAAGGACCTAGCTTTCCTTTTCTGCCTTGTAAAGAATAAGCCGATCCAGACGGGCCGATACTTAGTGGATCAACTGATTCACATGAGTACCAAGCCGAAGAGTCAATTTTTGCTCCCGTCTCATGTCACGGCGATCTATCGGTGTGTAGGCGCACTCGACGAGGAGAAGGAGAAGCTGCTGACCAAAAAGTATCTGCCTTTGCAGAACTTTTTGGACCTCACCTACCTTGTCAACGCCAAAGCAATCCATCCTGACTCATGTGCCTATCTCCTTGGGGCATATGAAGCGCAGCGACAGGAAAGCTCACAAGCGTCTAAGAGGAAGCGTCTACATATTGAGGTCAATCCCTCTTCTGCTCCATCGGCCACTCCTCCAGCGCAAACAACCGAGCAAGTGTCTCTCTCTTCCATCGACCACAAATTGGACAAGATTCTGTGAATGATGAAGAGACGCTCACTTTTCCTCTCCCATCTCCACAGCGACATGGTGGATTTACAGGAGAAGCTTGGTATTCCACCTTGCCACCTCCCTGATTTTACGGATTTTGACGATTCTGACGATGGAGGACAAGGTGTGGATGGTAAAGGCGAAGGAGGCACCCCATAGATGGCCGCAGACTCCTCGGACTATGATAGTGACTCTCCCGCATTTTAGATCTTAGATTTCTTTTTTGTTTGTTTTTGTTGTTTGTTTTGCTTGATTTGACTTGTAAAGTTTCTAGATAGGTTACCTTTTTGTAATCACAATTTTAATTATCTATGAAAGTTTGCTTTTTATGCTCCCTATATGCTCTTATGCATTATGCTCTTTACTCTTTTTGATCTTGCCAAAGGGGGAGAGAAATTCAAGAAATCAACTAAAAAAAATTGAAAAGAGATAAAGGGATAACTTAGTAAGGGGGAGTATATTAAGGGGGAGTATGATATAAAGCATAAACTAATCAATTGTTGATTCAATTATATCTTTCTACACTTATTTTTTCACTTGAAATCAATCTAAGTTGTCAAAATCAAAAAGGGGGAGATTGTTGAACTAGGATAATCAATC
>CATIWR010042259.1:0-13200 GCA_949677035.1 Omphalea diandra
AAAAAAAAATGTAATCTTCAAAAATAGACTTTCAGATGAGTATAATTGGAAGCAGAGATGGGAATTGTCTGATTGATGCATCTGACTGAATTGATATGATGTGAGGGTAATGAGTCATGGGTGTAGTGTTTCCTTTGTGGAATTCTTTTTATTAGTTTTTGTCTTATTGATAATTGTATTTTGTTGTTGTTCAACTATGATAAATTATGGTCTTCTTGTTCCAGCTGCTGAACATAAATGCCTGAAGAGAGGAGTTAAGGAGGTGGTTAAAAGTATTCGGCGTGGTCATAAAGGGTCAGTTTGTCCTATATGTCATCGGATTTTGAAGCAATTCTATTCCCAATTACTTGTTTAGATACAATTAATATCTTTTTTTTAATATATAGATTTAGTTATATTAAAAAACGAAAATAGGTTAGAGGGCTGGATCATTTTTCCTTGTCTCATCTTATTTTTGAAACCAATAATGTCTTCCTATTTCTAGATTTCTTGGAAAACTGCATGGTATTTGTTTCGTAAAGTTGGCATAAAAATGAAGTGTTTGAATGGATTTGGTTGGAGTTGAGTCAGATATTTTGATCTCTCCGGTATTTGTTAGATGATGCATGCTTGTTGAGTAAAATCGTCTATCATTTAGCAAGTATAATAGCTATTTATGTGGTTCTATAAACATAATTTTCATGAGAGAAAATAATGAGCTTTTTCTTTGTATTCCGTGCACATCATTTTCATGTAGTTATGCTTTACTGAAAAAATTTAGTTTGGCAAATTGATAACCGATTATAATAGACTGATAAAAAATGAACTCTTGCTTCAATTTTTGGGTGGAAATATTCTGGACAAAGAAAGCTGTCATAGTTTAAATCATGGTGATAATTTTGATTACCTTGTATAATTATGTCCAACATAGATGGAGATAAAGTGGAGAAATTATATCTTTTACTATTTGGCTCTTGGCAGACAACTAAGACTTTGAATTTTGGAGAAGAGCATAAAAACAGTGGCCTTGCCAGTCAGTATATGATTCAATGCAATTCAAATTAAATTATACATTTTTCTTATGCATCACCTAGTCGGCCTGGTTGCAAAGTTGAAAAGTTGTGAAAATTCTGCTGATAGTGAATTGTTTATTTGAAAGAATTTTTTTCCTTGCATTGTTCACAACCTACATAAGTTTGATGTTATTTGTAATTTGCGCAAGAGTAGCTTTATTAAAATCATAGCCTGAAATTGCTTTTTGGAATGTTAAATTTTTTTTTTATTTGGCACAGGTTATGTGTCATAGCAGGAAACATATCTCCCATAGATGTGATAACTCATGTTCCAATCTTGTGTGAGGAAGCCGACATTCCTTATATATATGTTTCCTCTAAAGAAGTAAGCCTGGATTTTTTTTTCTTTCCTTTTTCACTTTGTTTTTGGGTGGCACCATGATACCTGCTGTTCTTTCTTGTTGTATGATGACAGGATTGTATTTGCAAAATGTTTCATTTTCTACTACCCTGTAGATTTTAGGAAATGCCTTTTGCTTTGGTGACAACATGTCAACTTAAAACAGGACTTGCTTTCATCATTGCTAACTAAGTGGATAAAAATCAGTCAATTTGCCAACAAATTTGTTTCATAGCGGTAGTGAGAAGCCATGTGAATAATCTTTTAATTCCTTATGTTCTGATGCCACAAATTGTTAGTGAGAGTTCTTTTGATAGGCATGTGATTTGTTGATATGTTCAAAGTCTTAACATATGGAGAACTTTTCTTGACTTTTCGGGCATTTGATAATCAAAAGCTTTAAGGCTTTTAAGTGCAAGGTAGCCAATATGACCACTGAATTTTTTTTTTTTTTTTTTTGGCAGTATTCCATTCTGATGTCTTATTTAATCCATTATCTCCCTGGTTTATTTTCTGCTGGTATTTTTCTCATTATTATGTTCAATCTTCCATTTCAGGATCTTGCAAATGCTGGAGCCAGTAAGAGACCTACATGTTGCGTTCTGGTGTTAACCAAGCCTCCTAAGGGGGAACTAGACCAGGAGGAGCAGGAGAAATTGAAGACAGATTTTTCTCAGGTCACAGCTGAGGTGTCCGAACTTACCTCCTCTCTTTTCTGAGGGTCAATGTACTATTGGATAACTTAGTTTTTTCCACTTTCCCTTAATGTTATGATTAAGAAATTCTTGCAGTCAAAGTAGTTTGTGTGCTCAGCATGTGTTTGATAAACCATGATATGTTGTACATCAGTAAGAATCAAGGAGCTGAGTGAATTTTCAAGTTTTGCTTTCAACGGCCATTAGTCTCAATGGTTAGTCAGTGACTGGATTGGCTTCTGGTTTTCTGGATAGGTATTTGGATTTAGTACATTCTACTGCAATACAGGGAAGAAAAAAGATAAATAAATATAATCAAGCTGCTATTAAATTGTAAGTCGTCACAACTTACAGCAGTGGGTGTCCATAGGTATATGGACAATTTCACTTGGTATTCGTCCTAGTTTCCCTGTGGATTGTTATGTTCCAGTGGGAAAGGGAGTCCAAAAGAGAGCAGTGGAGGAAGGGGAAATTTTTGCTTACAAGTGTATGTACACAAACACTTACATGGGGTGAAATTTAATGGATCTAATTGGATCTCATCTCGTATGAGTGTTGATGTAAACACATCTGATGTAGGTAAGAATTGCCTGCTAAGGGTAATCATGTAGATGTTGATGGCGATAATTCTGCCATCTTAATTTACCACCTCTTACACAACATTAAACTAGTAAGTTACTAAGTATCGCTTGATAATTGTAAAAAGTTACAAAATTCATGATATTGTTTATTACTAAAATTAAATCTTCTGTCATCTTGAGGATCTTAATATACCTTGCATAACATTAAATTAATTGTCACTTTATAGTGTAAGAGGTTAAAGAATCAAACACCCTCTCCTCTAAAATTTCCAAAAAAACTGAAAATATATATATCAATATATGAGGTTTCTTCTAACCTGAGAACATTTGGGCACACTTATGAACATTACATAGTGTTTGGCCCCGTCAAACAACGCTTCGCATGATAAATTGCAGCGGATTTTGATGTTGAAGATGGCATTAACGCCAAGAATAATCAACAGAGCCCTTTATCATGAACTTCAGCATTCCATATTGACAACATTTATATAAAAAGAGCGTTGGCTCTCCCTCTGGGTAATAAGGTTAAGGCCAACAGCAATTATAATTATTTTTGGAAATGCAAAGCATGGTGAAAATACACTGCCTGACGTAAAAATTATTTTTGGAACATGAGACCCCTAAACAAAAAGATGCCTAAACCTCCAACAGCCAAAGTTAAAATAAGAGGCAGGGCAATGGAGTCAACATCGACAGCTCTGCTGATCCTATCTGTTCTCTCTTGGCGAGCTCTCTCTCCCCAATATTCATGCAGAAGATTGCTCAGATTATCCAACTGGAGCATGATTTGTCGTTGTCCCCTGGCAACTACTAGAATCTGCTCAGGATATAAGCATGGTTTATTAATCAAACAACCGTCTTCAGAAAGCCAAAAAGGGCAATGAATCTATTTCTAGTGTCGCATGAAATATTAATAGAAATCAAAATGTAATTAAACAAGTTACAAAATATATTTGGTTATTATTTGTTATCATTTGGTCATCAAAAGAATTTATAATTGCATATGAATCTACAAATAATTTTTTTTAAGATAGCTCAAAAATAAAAAAAGATGCAAATCACAAACTTCAGCATCAACTTTTAAACATTGGGAATCTCCACCTTTAATTTATTCAGGAGGGGAATGATGAAAAATTACCATGAATATGGTGAACTAAAGGCCAGATAGCTACCAATTAGGGTTTTCATAGTAATTTCACTAACTTAGACCAAAAAAAAAAAAAAAAAAACCTCAATATAAGATGATGTAAATTCCCCATCTCATATGTTCATATCCATTTAATCCTAATGAAAAAAATTAGCCTCAGCAATCTTCCTCATCAAACAGGGATTGTTTCTTCTCACAACCAACCTTTTTAACAGTGTATCATGCAACTCGGTTCTTCCACTATTTCCCAATGTGTATAGATTTTACACACAATTCCATACCATATGGCATTGTCTAGCCCCTTGTCTAAGGGCTCTCTTTTTGTTTGAAACAAAATCTCAAAAGCTTGATCCTTCAACCAGAACAAAACTAGTAGCATTCTAGTATACTAGAAGATTCTCTATCTTGATACTACTAACAGTCAAAATTCATGAGATGACAAATTAGAAACACATCCACCATATGATTTCAACAACCAATTCATGAATTATTCTCTTTTAAAATTATAGTTATCTTGAATTAGTTGAGGTACCTCTTCCATCAGTGGTAACTCCCTGGCCAATTGTGAAGAAGATGAAGAAGTTGGTAGCAGTGATCCGGTTAGTGAACCATTACCCAAGCCAGAAACAAACACTGAAGCAGGTCCAGAGCCATTGCAGCCTTCTGCCTGCGTTGCCAAGTTTTGTTGGCTAGCTGAAACTTTCCTGATAGTGAACTTGGAATTCAGGTCCTCAATCCGAGTTGTAAACTCATCCATCCTCTCATTCAGTGTGGCAATCTGTTCAGAGAGTTGAGTAATGGCACCCTGAAACATTCCCAGAGAAAAATAATCGGTGAAACTTACTGCTAACACAAGAGGGGTAAAAGAACAACAATAGAAGAGATTAAAGAGGAAATACAAATACATGAAACTTTCCTCTCCGTGTCACTGATTAACAGAGGGGGAAAATAATTCTCAATACTTGTGGGAAAATTTTGTATGGTGGTAAACAAGTAGACAATTACAATAGCCATTTATCTAAATACTTACTCAATGAAGGATTCATGCTCACCTGATTTGCAAGTGTGGCAGGTGACTCGGGAGTTCTTCCTTCAAACCTTCTATTATTAACAGCAAGTCTTGTCAACTTAGACAAATGCTTGTCCCTTTGATTCGTGTATGTGAGTGATATACTTCTGTTAATATGCATATAAACTTGTCAGAAGAAATATGCTTGTTAAAGATGCAAAATATGAATATGCGAACAAGTCACAAATGCCATTTTGACTTTCAAAATTATGCAAACACAGAAAGGATTTATTCAACCGAAAGAAAATGCACATGAATTTGGAAGAAACAGTAGAACTTCTTAAAGCATCATGAACTACATTATAAGCTAAATTGTTGCGATGACTAAAAAATGGTCTATCATCAAATATATCCAGGACAATGATACCGACAGGTCTGCCTACTTATTTCCTGGCCTTTTCTTCAATTTTTTTTTTTTTATTATAACACCTCTAGTTTATAATGGCAAGTTTATCACAAAGCAGCGGGAACTAAATAATACCGGCTCAGATACTTATTTCTTCTATCTGCAGATGCTCGAGAAAGGGCTTCTTTAGGGCTAGAAACCAAATCATCATCTATGCTGAGCTTTGTCTTCAAATCTTCTGGCAACGCCTGCAAATTGATCAGATAAGGAATAAGCAAATATTGGATAAAGTAGAATCATGTAGAAGAATCATACCATAACGTCATTGACAAGCTTCTCCAGCTGAATCTGCTCTATGTAAGTACGAGGAACATATGAACCATCCAAGCCTAGCTGCTCCGCCACATATTTGACATACAAACGATCTCTACCTTGTACCTTTATTCCAGGCAAAGTTTAGGTAGAGCTAAGCTATGAAAATTTATCAGAATAAAGTAACAATGATGGATTGCATGCAATATTCTACAGCATAAGGTAATTCACTGGAGAATACTTACAATTTTCATGCAACTGTCCAGCTGATGCATCAAATCTATATCAAATTACTATCAATAAAACGGTAGCTTTGAAGTAGCAGGAGGAGGAAGGCATAAGGAAATTTAGTTTGTTCATTGGCAAAGCTATTTCAACAAAGGTGGGCTCGGAACTCAATAAAGTTTTATTACGCTAATAAGGATAGTTAAGCCAAGTCCCAGGCTAACATGGAAAATCTCCAGACCCAAATCAATTAAGCAAATATTAGGGACAAGGCCTTGGCAAGTTGAGAAAAGCTGGAATCAACAGGAAGATGGGGTTGGAAAAACAAGATAAAAGCAACCAGCTAAAACGTATCATGAGTAGAGAGTGCATGTCCATGTCACTTGATAAGTTTGGAATAATAGAAAAGAACTGATAATTAGAAGTAAAAACAGAGAATATAATTTCATGGAAATTTATCGGCATTTACTAAAAAAGAAAATCCATTAGGGATCACTACTAATCATCACGTAGCTATAAGGAATAAAGAGTTAGACTCCAGTGCGACCAACATATGATATAATAAGTACCAGAAAAGTAGCATAATATCATTGAACTCTTAATTGCAAAAAAAAAAAAAAAAATCAGTGTTTCATTTAAGCATGTTGGCTTCTATTCTCTCAATTACTTACTCTGAAGCCTGGTCCAAAGTTCCAAGTTTCACTGATGTTGAACCCACTTATATTCAGAAAGAAATAGCAAAACAAACTTCAAAAAATATTAAGTTTTAAGCAATCACATATCTTCGCTTCCATGATACCTGAACATACTGGCGGTTAAGTTGCTCTAACCAGTCAGTTTTCACACACACTCTGCTATCACTGAACACATGGCTACTTCTTTTCAGGATGGTTGCAATTGTGTATCCCAAAGCCATCAGCCCTCCCAAAAGGCGCACACTAACTTCAAAAGTTATTCTAGGTGAGATTATGAATGGAATGTCTGTAACCCATTCCTGCACAAAAGAAGCATTATGGTATATAGGAACTCCAAAATTCACAGCAACTCTCCCATCCTTATATAATCAGCCAAATACTGATAAATATTTGCATCAATGAGTTTAATTAACCATTAAAATATAAAATCAATTCAATAAATGTCTATGTATGCTCATCCTTTTGTTTTCATTATAAACCGATCAACCATTATGCTCCTTTGAGACTTCAAAAAATATTCCCTCCATCATGGTATAAAAACTTTTGCATAATAAGACAAAGGATCAATGGAGTTCTTTTTAGGTCTTCTCTTCTCCATTTAAAAATGTGGAAGACATCACAAGTTCTATCTACTTTGATGGTTAAAGGCCCAAGGCTTAGGGATAAGGGTTATATATCTACAGGAACCTAGTTAAGCAAACAAGGTATTTTATCAATGCCACAAATCTATAAATGATGGGTGATATTGATAACAATATTTTCACTGCTGGACTTTGTGCCTAAGAATCTTGTCTCCATGATGCAATTGGTGTCTAGCATCCTGGAAACGCGACAGGCAGCAATGTGTGAGATAGGGTCCAGATTCCATGAGCTTTCATGACTTTGTTGCAAGGAATATTATTCCTTAAATTTAAGAAATCGGTTCAATTACAATTCATAGGAGCTCAGGACCATATTCATCATTTGAGCAGCTCCAGAACAGAATGATGGGCATTGGATCTATTTAAGATCCTTTTCTCTTCTCCATCTATGCTGCACTTAAGTGCTTGCTAGTTGACAAGAAATAGTAATCATAGACTAAAATAGCAAACAGGAAAAAAATCATTAAGTAATGGCTAGGAGATAAGAAGTAGTACCAGACTAAATCAGGCATTTAGGAAAATGCAAACAAGGTGTAGAATCCAATAGAAAGCAGATAGAGAGATGAAAATAAAATAAAAAATTTTTAAAAAAATAAGGAAAAACCTGGTATAAAATGTCGATTTCATTAGGTGATTCAGTGTAAGAAAAAGAAATCAAATCCCTCAAGTGTGGATTATTCACTACTTGACATTGGCTGAAACTTATACTAAAACAACAAATGCAGACACCATCATAATGTGCATAAAAGAGGACACAGGTTACTTGTAATTCTCATTGAAACTAAGTGGGCAATTTCAAAATGCATAGGTTATTTTTGAGGAGAGATTTAATTTACTATCATCCCACCTCAAACATGAGATTGTACTTTCCGTCTCTGTTCCTCATCCTCAGATATGATTGACATGCTTCAGAATCTTCACCAGGTGGTAGAAGATATATGTCATAAGTTTCCTCCTTTCTTTCTGTGAATTCTTCAGAAATAACAGCCTTGATTTGTTCAACTGTAACTGATCTTGTAGACTGAAAAAAAAAAAAAAAAAGGCAATTAGTGTTAACAGAAACTACCATGATGATGTTCATATGATGACAAAACACAATTTCAGTACAGACAACCAAACAAGTATTGAGTTTCACCTTCAAAATATAAGTAGGGCTTTGAAATCCAGTGAAAGGATTAAACTTGTTAATTATTTTAATGTGTGCCGTTTGGAGATCTGGCTCAATAAATGCCTTGTACATGGGATAAACCTGTGTGAAAAAAAAAAATGAGAACAAAATATGAAGGAAACTCCTATAATAAATTAACACGACAACATAATGAGAAGCCCAGAGAAAAGCATCTATGATGAGACAAGTAAAGCACCGTCTCAGAGATTTGGTGAATTATTTCTTCAGGCTCTTGTCCAGCACGTTGAATGTCCCGTAAAACACGTTTGACAAGGTCAAAGTGAACTCCACCAGTTATAGATACACGAAGATCAAGCAATGGTCTCAGCTTCTCACTTAAGGCATAGATGCCTTCAATAATCACAATGCGAGAAGTAGGAACTTCTACTGTCCTGTTAAAAAAACGAGCACAATGAAGACTTCGGGGCATTAGCATAAGTTAACAAATAGGTTTCTGTCAATAATACAAAAAAGCACATACTTAAGAGGAGTAAGAAGTGGGAGGAGAGAGAGAAATGATGATAATGATGAACACAATAAAGAATGCACTATGAATGTATAAGAGTCCACATGAACTTGGAGATCAACTGAAGTACCATTACACATGTCCTTCTCATGGCACGTGCTAAACAACTAGGCTATCATTAACTGATTTTCCATGATTGTTTCATCCCCTGCTTCATCTTTCTTTTGGACAGATAACTAGAGATTGCATTAACATAGAATAAGAGTTTTTATGTGATGAAAACAGAGACAGAGATGACCACAACCTGTAACCTACTCGAGAGCTAGTCTTGAAGTCATATATTGGAACTTCGACAGTTTTTCCTGCTCTCAGACCATGTATATTATCAAGAAGAGTGTCATAATCCGTCAACCGTGGGTCTGTTACAAATAATTCACAACCATTAGACATCTGCAGTATTTTCCTCTCACATGTTCAATCACCAAAAATTAGGATCCATAAGTCCTTGAAAACCACTTTCAGGAACCAGAAAAAAGCTAAGCAAAATATGAATCAGGCGATATTCTCACAAGAGAGCATAAGATATTGAAGATTATACAGTTGACAATAACCTTATAATCACTGTCAGATAATCAAGTAACAGAATATGAAATGTACCTTTTCATAGTATGGTTGGCAGAATAGAAGGAATTTAATCAACATAAGAAGATTTCTCAGCTACCATTCTAATTTTACATATGTTCTCATGATTTTTTCCTGTGTTTATGCAGCCAGAAACATTATGAGCCCATTGATATGAGCTTCGTATCTAAGAATAACTAATTTTCCCAAAGTTCTACTTAGAGCTCTTGAAATCCCTGCAATATCATTTATTAGACTTAAATGCCATACTTCCAGAGGCTAAGCATTTCCTTGTAGTGATGCTTGTATTCTGCATCTTCCCTTTTTGCTTTTAGTCATTATGATGTCAATTCTTATCTTTCACCACTTGCCAAATAGAAGTAGATCTGTATTATTTCATTCTATCTTAACATCAATAACCCCCAAACTTACACATGCCTAGACTGTTTCTATTATGGTTACAGCTTTTCTGCTAACCATGATCCACATACCACATCAGCAATCTATAAGCAAATAATGATAGTATAAGACCCCTCTCAGTCTCTGAATACCACAACATCAATCCCTATTATCAGTCTATGTGTTGCAATTTTTAGCACGGAAAGTTAACAGATTTCATCTTTTAGTCATCCTTCAACAAGGGATCCCCACAACAAAGGCAACCACTTGTCAGGAGCAGAGTCAGCTCTTGCCTATTAGTATGTTTGAAAACACCATATGTTTAGATGCAATGGCCAATGATTTTATTTGACCTTGATATTGAATAATTAAAATAGAGCAAATTACCAGATGAAATTACAGCTACTAATGACCAAACAAGAGACAGATTATCCTAAATATACCCAAAAAATTGCTTAAAAGATAGTCATTTAGAAGGTCATGAGCACCAATAAACTTCTTTTACTATTCCAACTACCATCAAGCAGATCGAATGAACCTGAAAACTTTACCATCAAAGTTGCCATCAATAATCCGACTAGCATCATTGTAATTGTCCATTGTAATGACAGCAATGCTGGGCATAAAGTTCAGCACCTTTTCTGTGAACACAGTCTTTCCAGCTCCAGATGGACCTGCTACTCCAACCAATATTATCCCATCATTCTTTTGAGCCAACAACTGGCATGCTCTTATTACTATGAAGAAACCTTTCTCAAATGACAACGTATCTTCAATTGATGCAATCTCATAGCGATCAGCATCCTTCTTTTTAACGAGCTTGACCTGATCTCTCAACAGACCAGAACGTCGCCTAGGTGAATCCACACCAGGAGAAGTATCTTGAGCCATTTTAGAGATGGCAATATACTTTCCCCCTCCTATTCTGCAGGAAGAGAAAAATATTAAAAAGTGAAATTTAACATGTTCTCCAAGACAACAATTATAAAGCAATGACTCTCAACCCGAATATCAAATTTCACATAGAAATAGAGCTAAGCAACAACAACAGGTACAAAGAGTAGCAACTCCAAACACATGGACGCTTAATCATTGTTATAAAAAAAAAAAAAAAAAAATCAAGTCACCTCCACTTGGTATTCAAATTTTGAACTGTGAATATTATGCCTTTAACTCAAGTAAAACCCTAATATCTTCTTCAGCTTATATTATTGTCCAATATAAGTTTTACTGAATTGAAATTTCCAGTCAATCAATTAAAAATTGTTAAAAAACTCAAATTTCCAATTGGACTAAAATTTCACATCCAATTACCATATAAAAAAGCACCGCTAACTAACTGCCAACTAGAAATGAAGCAGGAATTTAATTCGAACTAAACAAAGAATAAGAACCAGAACAAAAAAAAAAAAACCGCATTCATGAACTAAAAAAGAACATTAATATATTGCACAGAGCCTTCAACAAACTAATGACCAATAAGACTGCCTAGAAAGTGAATTCAAGCAGAAGAAACTTCAAAAAGAATTGGACAAGTATCAGTAAAGCACACCTTTTCTTTTCGTTTCTTTTCTCCCTAATGCTGGAAAGTTATGGAAATTCAGTGAATTTCTCTCTCTCCATCTCTCTCGCTCTTGCTATGTATATATCCACGGCAGGATTGAGAGAGAAGAAGCGTAGCGGAGTTTTATTGGTTGGATTAAACTGAACAGACATGGGACCCACTTTTCGTTTTTGTCTGATGATTACTTCCATCCTTTATCGCCTCAACCAGAAAGATGGTCTGCTCCCTCACGTTTTTTTTTTTTGACATGGAAAACTTCTTACTTATTATAAATTGAACGAAGATAATAATAATAATCAATAATGCAATATGAAATAAAAAATCCCTATCAATTAAAAGGATGTATAAATAGTAAGGCCCCCAAATTTCAACATTCAACTTAAATAAAAAAAACAAGTCATTTAAATGCTTTAATTTAAAAAAATATTACGTCGTTTGACCAAACAATCTCTGGATTATATATTTCTTATTTATCATTTATCTAATTATTTATTATTGTTTCTTAATTTATATTACTTCTTTTTTTTTTTTTTCCTTTATTGTTATTGTGTTGGATTACACTCAATTGAATTTATTGCTTTAAATGTTATATTAACTTTTTAATTTTTTTATTATTTTATAATAAATTATTTATTTTCCATAATGAATATATCTAATATAAAATATGCATAAGAGTACAACAAAATCAAGAAATAAAAGATTTAATCCATCAGATGTAATGAAATTGTTTGTTAATATATTGTCATTTTTATTTCAATATTGAATATTTTATAATTTTTTAAACAAGTTTTATTTAAAAAGTTTCATCGAAGACTCTAAAATAGATTTAATCCACCTTGAGAATGAGTATGCCAAAACCTAAGTCATAATATTGAGAAAAAAAAGTTACGCACTAAATATATTTATCATCTTATATATCTATGTAATAATATAATTACATTTTTATGAAATATAAAATATTTATATTTTTTTTATATATAAGTAATATTAAAAAAATCTGTTGAGTTGAATTGAATTTTTTTAAAAAAAATTGAATAAATCAAATTTTAAATATCTATAAATCAAACTGAATAAAATATATATAATTTTAAATTAGTTCAATTTGATTTAATTAAATTATATATATATATATATATATATTAAATTGATTCAATTTGAATTAATGCGATTTATTAATAATTTTGATTTATTTAATTTATTCAGATTTTTATATAACAAATCAAATTAAAATGAAAAATTATTTTTTTTAAATTAAATTAAAATCAAATCAAATTGATTTTCACAGTAAAATCAAATAAAAGTGATGAAATGGATCCGTCGATTTTTTCCAGTGCAATTCCATTTTTATTTCACCCTTACTACACATCAGATGATTATTAATTAAGAATAGCGGTAAGTCATTTTCACAATACTTTTCGAGCACTTAGATGTCGTGTTCCCTCATAAATTTTGAATAACAGGTGGTGGAAAGAAAAGGAAAAAAAAGGGTGGTGGCTGGATAGACGGACGTGGACTACACATTGTGGTGGCGCAATTTATATGGTGGACAGTCCCGGCCCTAGAGGGCTCCAAATTTCTTAAAAAAATTTTAAAGTGAAATTGTTATAAAAAAAGTCTATATATTTTTTTATTTAGTTTAAAATAGTCTAATATAAATAAATATAGTCTAATTTATTTTCTATTTTTATTTTTTAATAAAAAGTCTCTAATTTATTTTCTATTTTTTATTTTTTAATAAAAAGTCTTTCTTTTTTTTTTTTTTTTTTTTTTTTTTTTTTTTTTTTTTTTTGTTAGGTATAGCGGGGCGGTTTGGGCCGTGGTGTTGGGGGAGGGTGGGACCCAAAAGGGAGAGGGGTGTTGAAAAAAAAAATTTTTTTTG
>CATIWR010042280.1:0-19759 GCA_949677035.1 Omphalea diandra
AAATGCCCATAAAAATGCAAGTCTTGACAAACAGATAACATTATATTCTCTCTTAAACAAGCAACAAAGTTAACATCCATACACAATCTTTAACTGCCGCCAGCTAACAAAAGGCAGCCACAATTGTTTTTTAGACTTTATAATCACAAGGATGATACATGTAATGGCCGCTTGTCTGCGGAGAGGCCCATGTGAATGCTACTGTGTCCGCATTCTACTACTTTCTGCAGCCCTCACTTGAGAAAAATATGGATGTGCCTATACAAGCAGCATAAGAAAATATAAGGTCATCAAAGAAAAGAGATAGTTTTGCTAGCAATAAAATGTTTAAGGACTACTGATGACCAAAAACGAGATAAGGAGGCACTATGTGCTCTGATTTGGGATTCAGTTAATGATTACTCTGGATATTTAAGACATGAACTAGTAAGTGTTGCGTGGATTTACTTGTACAAGGTCAACAAACACAAGGAACAGATACAATGGTCAATCCTCCCATCTCCTATAGCAAGTCCTTGGGAAATTCCTTAGGTCTACTAGTTACAACAGCGAATTAGGATTGGCATTATGAGTTGAGAGATAGAGAGGCCCAAGCTAGTCATCCATTGTTGTGCTTGTGGTGTAATAGTGCCCCCCCAGCATAGAGACCATTCAAGGGCTATGGATGGGAAGGGGCTACACCCAGCAGATCATTGTTTCTGTCCCACCAACCTACTCACTTGAACAAAATACAAGGTATATACACAAGTGACATGCCCAAAAAAAAAAATCACCATTGCTTCTCTTGCAGTTAGCCTATCCTGATGATCGTACCGAAGAAGCTTATCAAGAAAATCAAGGGCCTGCATATCAGAAGACACCAAAAAAGAATAAAGTGTTGCTGATACCAGTTGAAAACACACATTTAAATGTGCATAAAATAAACTTTTAAAACCTCAGGAGAAATCAGATGCTGATTATCAGAATTAATAAACTTGGACCAGGGCTTCCTACTATGCCTGCAGCAGAATGAAACAACATATTAGTTCATGTTGTTGACCATAGTCATCTCCTGCTAAAGTTCATGTTGACTATATTTAGCCTCCTGCTGTATGTTAGAAGGGACTCAAGATATTTTGAACTGTAGCATTGTTTAAGAAAATCCATCTTGCCATAAAGACCACCATAGTAAGGTAATAGAAGAGAAGTTCACGCTTCACATACCTCCCAACAAGTGCATCAAGTTGAGGATCAAGCTCCAAGTGATACTTGTTCAGATATGCATTCAACTCATCAGTTCCAAGTACCTGAAATTTTTACCTTAATCATCAGACAGTGGTTGTGGAATCAATTCGGTTTTTTTTTCATTATTTTTATGAAAAAATTCCTATCAAGCAAGGGAATCAACATTACCTTGGCAATCTTGACAAGTTGATCGTGGTTGTCATGGCCATAAAAGAATGGCTCCTTCCTAAATATCTGGCATCAAGTACAAACACAATCAACAAATCACCCATGTTAAATGCTATTAGGAAGTAACAAAAAGGAGTACATTAAGGCTCCACGTGTATGCTCACCATTCCTGCAAACATGCAACCAAGGCTCCACATATCCAAAGAATAATCATAGTCTTGTAGATCAACTAGAAGCTCAGGACCCTTAAAGTATCTGAGGAACAAGGAAAGCAAAATGAATATTTCTGCAAGAGTAAACTTACAACTATGTTAAGATCATAGAGATAATGGTGAATATAATACTGCATTCACTTGCAGCATTCAAAAGTTCACTTATTTCTGGAGATTTCAGAGCTCAAAATTGCAGAAAATGGAAGCAAATATCATATCAAATTTCTTCTAACTTGAGCAGTTAAAAACTTTCACCCTCACAAATCAATATGAACCATTTTCAGTCTTCATAAATTATAGCAATTCTTTGTATGTTTCGGACAATACAAGACACAAATACCTCCAGCGCTCGAATAAACTTTAACTATGGTTTATATGATTTTTAATTTTAATTTTTGAACTTGGTGCACTTTTAGACTGTATACTGAAAAAGTATTCCATGACTAACATTTGTTTTGCATTATTTTTCTTCAAGGCCAGGAGCAGCCAACTATAACTAGTCCTAAATTTCCAGAAATAAGAGCAAACCATAAAAATAACAAAGTAGCACAACTGCACAAGTGTAATTGAATAATCTACAATGTCTCCAAATTGCTACCTTGATGCCACCCGAACATTATATTCCTTGCCCGGATGGTAAAATTCAGCGAGGCCCCAGTCTATCAAGCGAAGTTTTCGCAACTCATG
This sequence comes from Omphalea diandra, assembly GCA_949677035.1. Taxonomy (NCBI): domain Eukaryota; kingdom Viridiplantae; phylum Streptophyta; class Magnoliopsida; order Malpighiales; family Euphorbiaceae; genus Omphalea; species Omphalea diandra. The sequence goes on from CATIWR010042280.1 coordinate 2,292, forward strand.
GTCAATCATAACATTGTGAGGTTTGACATCTCTATGCATTATTCCTTGTGAATGGCAGTAATCTAGTGCCTGCATTACAAAGGCATCTTTAATGTCACTGCTATAGCATATCACACTCATTATCTTTGCAACTCCCGATCTACAGTGTCTTTGCAGTTGGGGTGAACCAAAAGAAGTCCATGCCACAGTAAAAACAGGGAAAAGATGAAAGGGCTAAGAGATCAAGGAATCAACAAATTCTGAAACTAAAATAAATGATCTTAATAAACAAAACGAGTGAATCATCGATGAGGCCACATCAATGTGAATACTCAAATATGAAATCTAAAGTCCCATCATAGTCAATGTAGTTCCATCAATAACAGATTTACATTAATAACACCAATTAACATGTGTATGTCTGCATATATAAGCAAAAAAAAAAAGCACTTGCTTTTGCATAATTACCTTGAGAAGCTCATATATGTAGTAGCGTATGTCATAATCTGTAAGTGTGGGGTACAAAACTTTAAAGTCTGTACTGTTCACAAATTCAAATATCAGGCTAGGAGTTTTTGAGTGCTGATCTCTAACAATGTCAAGAAGTTTGACTATATTCGGGCCACCACAGAGATTCTGAAGTATTTTTATTTCCCTTTTGATCTGCAGAAAGATAAAACAATTAAAGCTGTTATGCAGAAACAAATTTCTTAAACAATTTGCACCAAAATAGCTAATATAACAGACAAAGAACACAAAATGCTCATGCGACATTGTAAATCACCTTTTTTTTCTTAACAGGTTTGAGGATCTTGATTATGCACTTCTCATTGCTGTTTATATTTATACCTTCGAAAACCTCACTATACTTCCCCCTTCCAACTTTACGAACAACTTCATAATCATCTTGGTCACTGAAACAGAACTTAAAAGGTCAAAAGGAAAATATAAAGAGAAAGAAAAAGAGAAGGAACAGAGTTCACATGCATTAATTAAAAGGGTAACTACAATGTTCATATGCTAAAGAAAAACGCTGCAAAAACAAAAGGAAACTAAAAAACTTAGCTAGAGATTGCGAAGAAAGATGAAATTGTGAAGCCAATGAAGTAATACATACATACTTGAATTTTATACTAGGTCAAATTTTCTGCATCAATCGAGTAATCAATAACAGGCCAGTTTCCATAATATACCCATCATTATCATTCAATTTGCGCCTTATATCCATATAAGTTGTAAGATATCATTAACACATAACATATTTTCTCTATTCATCAAAAGAAACATAAAATTTTCTTTTACCTAAACGAGTTTTCGCCGAATGAAAGCCAGGTGTTGTCAATTACCAGAACAGGAAAAAATAACAAATCGCAGCTCTTAATATTATCTAAACTTATCCAAGTTTACAAATTCTGCAATTGCAAGCCCTAGTCAACTTCTAATTACATTCACTAGGGTTTAATCTTAATAGGCCAAACTGTCCCCGATCACACTAAAAAAATCAAATAAATTAAATAATAGTCGTAATTAGGGTTTTTAATTAATTACCCCCATTGAACGGTAAGAGACTCGTAATCCCAGTACTCCTTAGGGCGGAGGACGTTAATGTCTGCGTAGACGCGGGATTTCGACATGGATCGGCAATTCGAGATCTGAGCCAAAGCTATTATAGGAGAGGAGGAGGTGGTGAGGGGGGTGCGCAGGATAGGCTGCTGCACAAATGGCACACGGTAAGCAACAAAGGCGCACACTAGCAGCAGGCAGCGGCCAAGTAGTGCATCTTTTTTCATGTGCCCATAACGCGGCAAGAGCCCCTTGCGCAGGTGAAAAAAGGTGGAGGGAGGTGTGATCTAGTGTGATTGTTGGGTAGTTTAAGTGAGGAGAGTTGGGTGACGTGGCAAGTGGTGAATGGCTTGGAGGGGGGAATGGAAGATCTTTATAGGTTTTTTAGATTGGATCTGGATCAAAGTGAAATGGATTAATTAAATTAAGAGTCTACCTATTTTATCATTCCTCAAAAAAACATTGTAATTATTTGACTGTTTACAAATTCAGATTTTGAAACGATAAAATTTGATTGTGAAAATTTAATATTTGTATTTAAAATTATTTTTTAAAAATAAAATTTTAAATAAATAAGTTTAAAAATATAAAATTTTCATATGGCCGGATATAAAATTTTTTTAGAAATTCAAAATTAATATATTTAATTTTTATATAGGAAAGTTTAAAGAAATTAACTTAGATTCCTAACATAAATTAATAAAATTGCATATCAATTTAATTAATTTACATAAAAAAAATCTTATATAATGAAATTTATCATAATGATTAATCTAATATTAAATATAAATATTATTTAAAAATATTAAATAATTTCTCTTAAAAAATATTTAAGAATTATAATATGTTAATGATTCCAAATGTTTAATCTATGATAATAAAAATTCAATAAAAATATGATTTAATCACAATATAGATTAATAAAAAATTATAATTTTTTATAGTTCTATAATTATTTAAACTAAAATCAAACAATGAGTTATATCTTAGTTTTGATTAAGATTGTGTTAAATAAATATATAAATTTGAATTATATATACATATATAGTTTCTAATAGCTATGAGAAAGTAACTTTTTCCAACTCTTCGTATTGAAATAGTACTTCATGTAAATCGAAAATTAAAAGTGAGTTGCACAAGTTTAAAATTTTAGTTTTTCTAGGAATATAACATTCCCTTGCAAATTAAATATTAAAAATTAGTATTTTTAAACTTTTTTTAGAATATAATAATCAAATACTCCTTCAAATGAATTTGATCATATTTTAATAATTATTTTATCTGTTAAGACTTTAAAAATTATTTTTTATTTTAAAAATGAATAATTAAAGTGATGATATTGCCACAACTAAAATAGTTGTGACAAAAGTCTACTTAATAATATATGTACATTATCCTAAAACACCTTGCTTTCTATTTCTATATGAAATATTTTTAAGAAAAATGCTAAATGTCATTCTTATACTCTATCCGTTTTTAAATAATTGACTTTTTAGAAAAATAATTTTATTTCAATATAATTATCATTTTAAAATGCTAATATAACATTAATTCATTTTTTTTCAAATTTATCCTCATTATTAACACTTTCTCTCTTTTTAATTAATTATTTTTTATTAGTGTTAGTGTAAGGTTTTGATTAAAGACAAATTAAGGGTATATTAGTCGATATTGATTGAAGTGAATTTAAATTCAATGTTTTATTAATCTAAGTGCACATATCTGACAATTATTCAAAAACAAAGGGAATATCACTATTGATGAAGCATTAAGATCATAATCAACCTTTTTGCTTTGCATACCTTTTAGTCAAATGCTCCTACAGAAGGGTTTGATTTTATTGATGTGGTTCTAGAAAGAGAAGAAGGAGGAGGAGAAGGAAAAGGAAAAGATGAGGTTAGCCATCATGAGGTTAGATAATTTTTATAATTTATTGTTTAGGGACTATTAAGTTTGTAAATTATTAATTGAGGAACAATCCATAAAAGTTACCCAACTTCTTGTTATTGGGCTTGTTGAATATGTAACGGTTGAGGTTGCATTAGGCATGTAATCGTAGACGAAAATAAACTTGTTGGATTTCTGAACCAGCCTCGCCTTTGGTTTGGACGAGATTCTTATGTCGGAGCCTATCCATTAGGCCTTGTTTGGCGTCATGGTTTACGCATTTGACTGCGGTTTCAGTGTCGTTTGGCAATGTTTATTTTTATAATTTCTCGAATCCTCTTGAACCCAAAAGCTGATCATTGGATAGTCCATTTGTGTCTTGGGTTACTTCTTCAAAAGAGCATCAATAAGGCCAATCCTAAACTTCAATATCATCACCCTCTTCTTGATCTTTCAATACTGAAAAAGAATTTGACGATGAGATGAGATGATGATATCATAAAAACACGCAGATTGGTGGTGTTTATATCTCTAGCAGTTCTCGTCCAAGTTGCCTTGAAAGCTAAAAACCCAATACAAATGTCAACAGTAATAGCCAAAACAACTAAAAAATTCACTCTTTTTGCTTGACAGATCAAATTAACTTTTAATAATCGTTATTTGATTATTTTAATTTTTAAAATTTTAATTTTTTTAATTTTATATTGATGATAACTAAGATTAGACTTCCTTAGACACGAAATCACATATAATGATAGACTGACTTCAGCCAATCATTTACATTTATCTAGGCAATACAAACTTGAAAAGCATGAATTCCAGTTCATAAGTACAAAGATAATCTAAAATTAGAAAGAAGCATATGCTTCTAGAACTAGCCTGGACGTCTATAAAGGCTGCTGCACCAACACCACTTTTCAGAACTGGAATTTATTTTATTAGTGTGATTGGCACTCTCTGCTGTTTGTAGGAATGAAAAAGACAAGCTCATATTGATGGTTCAGCAATAGTTAAATTTGCTTCCTTTTGTTTTAGTTGCAGAAGCTGAAGCCTTGCTCAACAGTCAGAAGAGCTAACCTATTCCATGCAAGTGCAGCAACAATGCAGGTTTCAGACTAATTCCTATTTCATTCTAAAGGAGCGAAGTCACGAGGAGATTGAGACTTTGGATAAAATTCAATTAGTCTTTTTATCCATGTTTTTCACCAGCTGTTTCATCTGAAATCTCCAAAACAAGAAATAAGCAAAACCCAACCCAATCAACACAAACATCCAAACATTATCCTCCTTACTTTCCCTTTCAGACTTCACTTCCTCTATATCAAACCACTCCCTCCCTTCTTTTCCCATTATAGCATCTATCGCACTCCCATATAACACATACACCCTGTCGTCCCTCCCCACCGCCACCGAAGTAGGAAACCTCTCCATGTCAAGGTCAATTTTGTCATAAACCACGCCCTCACCCCAACTATCATCACTCTTCAGAAACCACAGCTTATTTGACGACACCACCAACACGACGCCGTCTCTCCGCACTGCGATCCCATCCGCCAAAGTCAAATCCTCGCTCAACAACACCAGCCTTGCCGTCCCATCCTCCGCGTCCACCTTAAACATCTTCCCCGTGTTGGTTTGCACCACCAAAAGATATCCCTTGCTCACGTAAGCAATCCCGTTTAAACCGCAGTAGCTGAACGGCGCATCGAGGTCAACAGGCTGATCCGTGAAAGCTGGAGATCTCGAGAATATCGAAGCCTCCCCTTGTTGGTTGACTTTCCAGATGAAGTTTCCCTGGGAGTTGCCTAATGAGTTGGTGACGTAAGCGTTTCCCTTGAAATCGAAGGCCACCGCGTTGGCGACGGAGCGGTTGGTAGCGTCAGCGGCATCGGGAAGGAGGGAGAGGAAGATGCGGCGGCGGGTGCGGAGGTCGTAAGCGGCGAGGGCGTTGAAGGGAGGGAGAGGGGAGAAGGAGTGGGTGACGGCGAGGAGGCGGTAATTGATGGAGTCTACGGCGAGGCCGAGGAAGGTGGTGTTAGGAGGGAGGGAGGGGTCGGAGATTAGGGTTTCGACGACGCCAGCGTCAGAGACAGAGAGGATGGTTCGTTGGCGGACAGAGCCGACGATGAAGTGTTGGGCCGAGGGGTCGTAGGCGATGCCCTCTGGGTAGAGATTTGGGGAAAGGAAATTGATGACGTGGGGCTTCGCAGATGTTGGTGTAGGGACGAAAATACCCCCGATAAGGCAGGCGAGGATAAAGAGAAAGGAAACGGCAGACATTTGGCTTTGGATGTTTGTTGTATTCAGCGATTGCAGAACGTTGTGGCTACGGGCTAAAAAAGGCATCCTTGGCTTGCACAGGAGGCTAAAAATGTTTATAACATAGTATTTATATATTCTTGGAAAAGGGGATTGTATAGATTAGTTGTGTTTAATTTTCTCTAATAAACTGTAGTTATATAAAACTATGGTTATAAAGTATCAACCATGAAATTTGAATTATCACTGTGAGGCAACAGCAATGATGATAAATTATCAGCATTGAGAAAATATATAGAATCAATCATTATATCACATCAGTCCTGTTGGGAAGAAAAAAGAGTGAGTGAAATGAAAATGGCATCACTTTGTATAAAATTTTCATACAGCTTTTGGTTGTATTTGCTCAAAATCAAAAACCTCAAACATAAGGCGTCTCACATCTGGTTTCCGATACACAGTGCACGAAAGCCCATGGATGGCTTGATTCACAGCAGTAGCGGAGGGGTTTCTGAGCCTTCGATTGTGCTCGTATGCATCTTGAACCTGCTCTGAGTAGATAATGAAGTGATGCAGATGTTTATCTCTCAAGTACCTCCCACAGAATTTGTTCATCAGAAGACGCCAGTGCTTCTCCTGCAGCCACTTCCCAGCAGCATCTAGATGCTTCATCAGCAACCTCTCAGCCAGTACAAGATCCTGAAGTTAACAAGCACAGACATTTTCTTAAATGCATTTTACCAGAATATATTTTCTTTCCCTTGATTTGAGAAGGGGGGATTACACAAACGCAAGTGTTACTTCAAAGTTGAAGATTATTGTGCTTGATTTTACAAAGGCAGAGTTGCAACAATGGGAAATATTAAAAAATATAAAATAAATAAATAAATAATACCTGAATCTTTTGGCCAACATATTCTAATCGCTCCACACAAAACTGAGGATGCTCAAATTTGTACTTTGATGGATGTAAGAAACAAAGCTGTAACATATGACGCTAGGTCAAGAAAAAGTGGACAGATAATTACAAACTAAAACTTCCACCAGAGAACATTTATCTGCAAATGGACTATTGACAATTAGATCTGAACTAGTTTCTAATGATGCCAAAAGATTCTGAAAATAGGGTTGCCCTTGGATGGCTCAGTTGTTTGAGAATGGTTGGTTAAAAATAACATATTTTAAGACACTCGTGAGTGCATGAATGCATCCAGAAGAGAGTGCCAGCCACATTAATGGATAATAAAGAGAACTCATTCCAGTTCTGAAATATGCTAAAATTCTCACAATCATTTCTCTCAACCATTCCTATCTTGGTAGCGCAATAAAATGCATATTACAAGGTCAATAGAAACATCAACACCACCGTATTTTCATTACATTTAGGCAAAATAAGCTAAATACATAGACATAGACACAGAATATACACAGTTACGTGAATAAGCATATGCATGTCAATGTACAAATATACTATACATTGACAGTATAGAAAGAAAGAAGCACCTGTAATCCAAGTCCAAGTTCAATATTCCTGGCTTCAGTAATTTCTGGAATTCTATCTGACATTGCTAGTGGATATCCTGGTGTTCGCATGACTTGTGGTCTGCTGTCATAATCCCATATACTTCCTTGGAACCAATGCATGCCTGGTGGAACACGCATGCCTGGGGGAACACAAGCCCTGAAAAGCCTTGGGTGTGCAAAAAGAGCATATTCAGGAGACTGCAAAAAAATTTAAAATTGATCAAGGGAGTTTTCTCAGGACATTGACATGAATAAAGTTAGCTCCCTCAAAGTCCAGAAAAAGAAAAAACAAAGGCCCCGTCTTTTTTTCTTGACATTACATTCAATTGCATGCATCCATTGTTTTGTACAGCAGCTACAGTCATATAAGATGTTCCATTAACTTAAAAAATTTATTTTCCTCTTTCTGATTCCAAAACTAATTGCTTATAAATCATGAATCTCTTATAAAATACATATCAGTCTCAACTTCCAATTTGCTATGCAAAGCATGAGAAAGAGTGAATTATTCTTTTAACTACACCACATGATGATAGTATTAGTAATATTAGTCATACAAGTTCGCATTTACCACGTTTCTCATTTCTAATAGAGAAACAACAATAATAATATTAAAAGAAAGCATAAAGAAAATAGAGCTTGCCTTATAAGCAGCAACATCTTGCCAACTAAGCTTTTTGCCTTCAAATTCAACAGAAACATAATCTACATCTTCAAGTTGTCTCCATAATTTTGGCTGGCAATCCTCATCTTCTGGGTCCATCCCAAATACTTCAAAAAGAACTCGATATACTTCTGGCATGCCAAAACGCAAATATATTGCACCAAACAGAGCCTAGAATACCGACCTACGAATCACAAACAAAAAGTCAGTAAGCTATATATTCTGCCTGCTTACATAGAAACCCACATGACATGTTAACATTTGCATAACATAATGCTAATCTGAAGCAACTTAGAACAGGAAGGTCGGGTTCATCAACAAATCAAACACAGGAGAATGCAGCAAGAGATCCATTTAATCCAAGTCATTGTGATAGAGATTTGAAATCATGCCCTAAATAGCTAAGCCAACACAACTAAGCCTCATTCTCAAACTAACTGGTGCTTGTTGCCACAGGAAAATTCTCATCCTGGCACAAAATCTACACTAGTGTATGCGGATAAATAACTTGCTTATCATGGCACTTATACCAAAGAGAAGTATTTGTAATCATATTTTAAGGGTCTTCATCAACATATGATTTTATAATATCAATATAGATATTTTATGTAGCTCCAGCAGTGTCTTTAGCAAATGCCAATCCAACTGTGATCCTGACAACAATGTTGTCAAACATTTTATGGCATTGTGGTATTTTCTACCCCGACTTTCTTTCTGCTCTACTCTTTGTATGTGTGTGAAGAGATAATTAAACAAGGCCTCTGACTTTCATAAACCATCTTTAATATCAGCTCCTCTTATCTCATCTAGAGGCATTAGATTGAAATCCCGACTTTCACAAACTGGATACAAAGCAACTAATAAAAGCTTCATCCAGAGTCTTCAGCACTAGCAAAGAAAATGGAAGGATTTACATAATTTGAATCTTAATTGCCACTGAATTCCAACTTCATTTGGCCTCTCTATATTTGCGTCTCCAAACAAATTAGAAGAACTAAAACCAATCTACTATGATGAAATTCAACAGGCATGATTAGCAATTCCATGTTCTACCAATCATGAAAAAGGAGAAATAAATTATGTAGCATTTCAATATCCAACACCTAATATTGGCTAACTACACATGGACATCAACTGTCAAGATGCTACCTGTTGCACTGGCGAAAGGAGTTATTGATATGAACAAATTCTCTATCTTCCTCACATAACTCCCAAAACTTAATCATTTTGTACATCAAGCAGGAGGTGTGATATTTTTCTCTTGTTTCCTACTGCCCAAAGAGCTCACAGAAAGTCTTTCTTAAAAATAAGGAATATAAATGTTATGCATGTATAATAATTTGATGACCCATATCTCCGAGGCTGTCAAACATGAGCAACAACCATTGAATGTGTCGAAAAGAGTGAATCACTAGAACACACAACAGAACTGCATATTAGCCTGGTCCAACATATTACCTCTAACAAGCTAAACAACAAAGCTTCAGCATAAGATAAGCCTAAACACATCAAACAGTCACATGGAAAGCAAGAACCATATCCAAACCTTTCTGCAAGCAACAAAATCCAAATTCCTATGCTCATCCCACTCACAATTGCTGCATTTCATCGAAGCAGATAGTGAAGCACACAAATCAAAACTAAGAAACAAATACACAAGGAAAACTCACTTAACAGGCGGTTCTCGTTCTTTCCTTACCAACTTATCCATATCATCATAAGGGAAAACCAGGTTCTGCAAACTAGCAGCTTTAATCCACTTAGGCAAACTCCTCTTTCCAATCAAAGCAAAAACTCTCTCTCCCATTGGGGCAGGCAACTCCCTTGGATACCTCCGCAAAAAATACTCATAAAACCCCAATTCCAACACATACTGCCCTATGAAACAAAGCCTTGAATGCCCACATTTCACATGCCTGGCATTAGTCCTCTCACAGCTAGGATGCCGAAACGCCAAGTACAACAAAGTATCAAACTGTTTCGCAGGATTATCATCCCCTAGACTATCAGACGGCTGAAGAGGATACGCTAAAGCCTGCTTGGCCTCCATCAAGAACTCATCAATCCAAGTTTTATCGGCATTGTTAAGGAGATAAGCAAAACTCAATAAAGGGAATTGCTGTAGGATAATTGAGGGCTGTTCAAGAATCTTTGAGCGAGTTTGTTGTCGTCGAGAGGGGGGCGCAGTATGAAACTTTTTGGGGGTGGTTTTTTCTTTGGAGAGGTGATTTTCTTGCGCTCTGCTAGCTCTTTGAGAAGTCGTTGAGGGCTGTTTTGAGGAAGCTGCTGTTGTGGGTCTAAAGCTACGGAGAGAATGCTGAGAGTGTGGGGATTTGGGGTGGAATTGGAGAGGAACTGGAGAGAAAGAAGATGAGAAGGAAATGTCTTGTATTGTTGGTAGGTGAGTGAAAGAAGAGGCGAGTTCCGTTATGAAAGATGGGATTTTTTTTGGGTTTACATTAACTGTGAGGAAGAGAAATGGAAGATTATGGGATTGGGGGACATGGTAATTCGGATTGGCAGGAGGGTTTTGGTTCTTCGGTTGCAGGGGTTCAGGAGGAGGGATGGAAGAAGCCTGATAATTTGCCTCCTTCGGTCAGATATTTGGTGGATGAACGGGTTGTCGTTCACATGTAATAAGTAATACCCATTAAAAAAAAAGAAGCTAAACCAGCATTTGCATTTTGCCAAACCGGCAAACACTCTCATAAGTAAGTCTAATTAGTAGATCTAAACAAAAAGCTATAACCTTTTTCTGAACAAGGAATGATTTCTTTCAAGTGGCTTTTGTGACTCAGTTTTCCCTGAGATGTGATGCTGGATAGAATTATTAGAAAGTAGTAGGGAGTATGATTCTAGACGTAATTAATCGAATTTAATTGAAATTTTTTGAAAAATTATATCGAAATTAAATTGAAAATATTTTATGAATACAAGACTGAATTTTGTTAATATGAATCAAAATCAATTGGGATCTTATTTTTTGAAAAAAAGAAATTTGGATAGAGTTTTTTTTTGTGAAAAAAGAAATCAATTTAATTCAATATAAAAGAATTTTTTCTTTAACAGAATTATTAGGAAGTGTGGGAATTAAACCCAAAGCAGTTATGTATGAGAACCACATTAAGAAACAATGAATCGAAGCAATACCTAGAGCAAGTTAAGTGATCTTAGAACCGAGATAAGAAAATTGCCATAACAACTGTATAAAGGGAGAATGTATCCCAGAAATTAATTTTTCAAGGTTGATCAACTGTGGCCTTTATCTAGGTGCTAAGATGGAGAGTTTTGCGGCGCCAAAAATGTCCATTTCATTATTTCTGTATCTAAAGGACCTGTTGCTGTTGGCAATTAATTCAAAACAGAAGGAAAAAAAAATTAAGTTGGGTTGCATGACCCAATAGCAGAAATGACACATTCATTTATTCCAGAGCCCAACCAACACATTGTCTAGGCCACAACAACTTGGCTTAGATTATTCGATTTACTCTACCTTTCATATTGGGTACAATAACAGAGTGCTGCTTCTCATTTCTCACCATCATCAATAGCCCAGCCTCATTTTTGAAGTTATTATAGCATTATAAGTTCAGGTCCAAAAACTTTGTTAAATTACAAATGTTTATGGCTGCAACTTTCAGTATTTTTGTGGGTGAAGCTTCAAAGTAGTGTGATGGATGGAGCCCTTAGCAAAAGTGGAGACAGATGCTGCAGAGAAGTGAAATGTCCTCCGAACAGCAACTGTCTGGATGAGATTTATGCAAGCCAATTAAGGTACTGCCTCCTATTTAGACTCTAGAAGAAGAGGTCTCTCATGCTTTATGGATGACAACTAAGCTGAAAATTATTGCTTGCTCTGGTTGTGGACCTTCTAACATAGGGATAATCACATCCGAAGATAAAAAGAGAATAATACAAAAGTTTATTATCGTGTAGAATTATAAGATCCCCTGTATGTCCCTTTATCAGATCCCCGCTATATATGTAGAAGTATTATTATACCAATTCTAACATAGTACATGTTTTCTTTTTTTTTTTTTTGGGTAAAAAATTCAGTAAAATTAAACGAAAAATTTTATAAGGTGATAATTAGGTATATAATAATAAGTGTTGAGTAAAAAAAAATAACATAATTAAAAACGAATCCAATAAAAATGATGCATTTGCACTTTGCTAGACGGGGAAACACTCATAAGTCTAACTAGTAGATGTAAACAAAAGGCTACAATCCTTTTTCTGAACAAGGAATTATGTCGTCCATGTGGCCTTTTGTGACCTTACTTTTCCTTGAAATGTGATGCCAAATAGAATTATTAAGAGGTAGATTGAGTATTGTTCCGGAGTAACCCAATAGAATGATACTACTATGGAATAAAAAATAATTGATATTTTTTTGGAAAATCATATCAAAATTGAATTGAAAATATTTTATGAGTACAAGATTAGTCTATTAATAACCAAATCAAAAATCGAATCAAAATTGTCTTAAACTGATTTGAACTAAAATTGAACCAAATAACTGAATATATATATATGAATTTCTATTTAATACATTGCATCAACTTGATTTTTTATAGAATAAAATAATAACATAAAATTTTTATGAGGAGATCTAAATTTATTTGAGTATGGAAATTTAATTTTTTTAAATTTAAAATTAAGGACCAAATTGAATTGAATTGAATTAAATCAAACTTAATTTATTAGAGTTGAATAATCGAAATGAACCAAATTGATTTTGTTTTATCTAATTCAATTCAGTTTTTCATTATTTGATGTCGATCCTAGTAATTTGATTTTTAAAGAACTAATAATTTGATTTGATTTTAGTATTTTCAAAACACCGAACCGAACAGGAGATGCTCAATCCTGTTATAAAAACTAGGAAGAACAACACCCTTATCTCTATCCAATAAAAGGGTTGATTCATAAAATTGAATTGAATATACCAACTACATAAATGTCTATGGATAGATAATAGCCACAAAACTCTAGTTAAGAAAGTTGCAATTGGATTGTACCATTGATGGGGCCAGTTGGACTTGTGCTCTGAATTATTTGGATAGGGGGCCCAAATAGACAATGAGATGTAGAAAACACATTTCATAATTGAGATCGACCCATGATTTTGTGTCTCGTGATCTATCAACAGCAAAAATTGCATCTTGATGTTGCATGTGTTGAAAGAGAGGCCCTTCAGTTATAGTTGTTTGAGGAACTTCATTAACTGCTTTTAGAATGACACTCCTTTCGAATTTATAGTTGTTTGAAGATACCCTCTTAAAATATTCTGGAAAAAAAATACATAGTTTCAACTGACTGTAAATTCTATTGATTATTTCAATCAAATAAATTTTTGAAACCATCATTTGATGATGATTTGTTCTTAAAGAAACTAAAATATATTTAACTGTCATGATTATTCTTGACCTATAACTGCAATGATGCATGACCTCACAATCAGAAAAAAGCATTGACTCATTGTTGATTTATAAGTATCCTTTCGCTTTTGTGAAAAGTGAAAATTTTTTTGGTGATAATGGAAGATTTGATGAAAGTTATTAAAAATGTGGAAATTACCCATATTATATATGACATAATATTAAGACACTATTTAGAATAAATTATGTAAAAAGAAGAAGAAAAAAATTTATTAGTGGGAGAATTTATTTAATGATAAAATTCTATTATTTGAAATAAATATTAAATTGATATAATTCAATTGAATTATATTATTTTGAATAAATCTATAATGAATTGAAATCATTTTATTTTCTTAAATACTCTAATTGATTTAAATAAATATAGTATTAATTTAAGTTATAAGGTTAGTAAAATAATTTTATCTAATTTTTTAATTAGTATGAATCCTCAAAATCTTATGACTTTTGACCTAATTTGACTTTCTCACCAAATTGTTTTTTTAAATAATATCATAGAATTCTTTTAAATATGGACTTTCAAATAAATAAAATTATTTTCCATTGAATTCTTTAAAACCTGAGTTTTGAAACAGTACCTAAATAATTCATTAATTTAAAAAATATTATTTAGGTTCTATGACAATAATTCACATTGTTGAATTAGAATGTCCCAAAAAAATTCACTTTTTCTTTCAATTATAAGAGCACTTTTATATATCATTTAAGGTTATTGCACAAAATAGTTTTAAAAAATAACTATATATGATTAAATTACCTATTTATTAAAATCCCCAAAACAACACTTTATTAATTCTCTTTCTCATTAGAAAGAAGAAAATGAAGTTTTAAAAAATATTTAATAATTCATTAATTTTCTAAAATGACAAATAAATTAGAATAAAAATTGAAAAACATTAAGTAAAACAAATGAGTAATAAAGTAAATAATTATTTTTAACCCTCTTGAATTTATCAATAGCAAAATTGATAAACTCAAAACGAACACTCATTTTTATGAATTTTGTGTCAAAGTCAAAATCAATTATTATTATGTGACGAATTAGAGCTATTTATTATCTATTATTCTTTGATTTAATGATACCAAAATCTTGTTAGAACGTCAAATCCATGTGGTGATGGCTTTTTGGGTTGTTCAGAAATGGCTCAAACCGATTAGCTCCAATTAACCCCCAAATTCAGTTTTTGCATCATTCTAGTTAATTGCTGTTCATTGGTTTGATCTGATTCACTTTAACCATCCTGATATATTTTTATTTCTAATGTTGTGATTTTATGTTTATATATAGACAATTTTTGGGATGCAACAAAGAAAATTTTGTTTATATCAATTAGGTGTACTATTCAAAAATACAAGAAATAAAATATTTATCGCCTGATTTTCTCTTCCAATAATATAATTGGCGGCTTACTTTATGATGAGAGTCAAAAAAAAAAAAATTCAATTCCTCGCTCTAATAATATGATGGAGACTATCTTTTATTAAATATGTTTTTGGCGCTGCTTTTGAAAAAAAAAAAATAATTATTAACTAAAATTATAACATTTTTCAATTTAAGAATTTGTTAATTATTTCTAAAATTAATTTAGTTTATTTTTCAAATTAATTGAATTGCTATTTATAAGCATTTTAAATTTGAGTTTTATACTTTTAAAAAATAAAATTTGACTCTTAAAATTTATAGTAGAAGAATTTATTATTTAATTTTATCTCAAAAGCACTTTTTTCAATTTATAACAATAAATTTAAACTTATATGCAAAGTATAATCTAGCATTTGAGTGTGTGTGTGTGTGTATATATATATATATTCTTAGAATAAATGATAAATTTAAATTCCTTCCTCAAAAAAATAATAATAATAAAGTCATATTTAAGATTTTCATGTTAAATTTAAACTATAATATTCTTTCTTATTTCAAATAATTTGGGTGGGAGTAGCATTAGGACCAAAATTTTCCTTACTCCAAGTCCCTATATGTTTAATTAAAAATTAAAATTTAATGAAATCAGATTAATTAATTGGATTGATAAAATTAAAAATAAATTAATATTTCAATTTGATTAGAAATAAAAAAAATTAACCTACTAAAAATAATCAAAATTAAAAATCAAATCGAATTAATTTAATTCAAAATTATATCATTTTAAGAAATTTTAAATTTTTAAAAATCACTCATTTTATTCAAAATTTAGATATTACAATATTTATTATTGTTATATTTTTATTTTGAATTTTAAAATATTATTTATATACATTTTAAAATATATTATATTAAATAATTTAATTAAATGAAAAATAGCTAATTAATTGTTTTAATTACGAATCCAACTTTAAAAATATAGAGGACAACAACGGAAAAAATGAGAAGGTGACTTTTGTGGATGGAAATAAATCTCACGTGGAAACTCCTACCTTTAGCCGCCAATGAACATGCAGCCACCTCATCTATTCACAACCCAGCTCCTCAAGCCCACACCACATACCTCCATGTGGACATCCTCCTCCATGCAACTTCACCCTTCTCCTCACTCAAAATTACACAAAATGCCATTCATTTCCACATCATGTCTTATGCCTCTAAATCCTAATATGCTAATACAAAATCCTTCTTCTTATCCAATATAAGAGGCTTAAAATGGATATCATACATAATCTTCTACATAAATGAGATTTTTTTTTTAAAGTATTGACAAAGACATTACATTAGTGAAATTTAAATTTTGATGTTTATTTTTAAATAATTTCACTTAACACATGCAAATATAATATGATGGTTAAAGTGCATTCTGCGTAATTAAGAGAGTTTGTTTAGTTGGATTTTTAGAATTAATATTTAAAGGAATAAATTTCCTTAAATGCATCAAATTAATGCAAAGAATATTGGCTTAAAATTACTGGAAAATCTTTGTCGAAGCATTCACCATTTTAATTTATAACCTCATAATTCACCCTGAGGTTACGTCTCCAATCCACCCTGAGATAAAGCTCATTAGTCTCTCATTATTGGTGCGTTCATTATGTTCTGGGCCTAAAATTTGAAAATGTGTTGTAAGAAAACAAAAAAGTACTGAAGATAGACAGAAATGCACACTGGAGTCTTTCTGCTTCACCAAGAAAACTTTGCGGACTAACTCCACCATCTGTGTGTTTCTTTCTGCTATACTTTTGAAGGTCTATTACTACAATTTTCACTATCTGATGGAGACATGATCCAAATAAAGATCCTTCCTTCTCTGCCATGGTGGAGATTGATCAGGAATCCACCACTGCTACTGCTCCTGCTAACATGTCCTCTAAAAAGAAAGAGCTTCTTTCCACTGCCATGAAAAGAACCAGTGAATGGTTTGCTTTTATCTATTCTTTTTTCATAAAAAGTTTCAATCTTTTCTGTAATTAGTATTGTTCTGTTCTCCGACTACTTGTGTAATGAAGATGTCACCATGAACTTTTTCAGGATTTTCTCTCAGGAAATCCCCAGTGATGTCACAGTTATTGCTGGTGGAGCTTCCTTTTCTTTACATAAGGTTCGGTTCATTTATCTTCACTCCAATTGACATTTTATAGGATCAATTCCTTTAGCTATTGAAGCCTAATTAAGAGCCAACGAATGTCCTGCTAAGTAACTTACCTTATTGTTAGTTGTATGAACTAATCAAATTCATAATCAATAAGAATTCAGTTCAGTTGTTATGAAGTCTAAATTTCTTTAGGCAAATATATATTCACTGCCTAAGGTGCAATCTAGGCCAAATTGTAACTTGAATAATCAACACTCTATGTGATTGAATGATCTTAACACTTGTGATTGAATTGAGAAATTATTGTGTTGGTCTCACCTTTCCATGGCAGTTTCCATTAGTATCAAAATGTGGATGCATAAGGAAATTGGTATCAGAATCTAGTGATGCTGATCTTTCTGAGATTCAAATCCGGGATATCCCTGGTGGGGCAGAAGCATTTGAACTTGCTGCCAAGTTCTGCTATGGAATCAATTTTGAAATAAGTGTAGAAAACATAGCCATGCTTCGATGTGTGGCCGAGTATCTAGAGATGACTGAGGACTATGCAGTTGGAAACTTAGTGGCAAGAACTGAAGCATACTTGAATGAAGTGGCACTTAAGAGTCTTGCTGGGGCAGTTTCTGTCTT
>CATIWR010042296.1:0-29653 GCA_949677035.1 Omphalea diandra
TTCTAATTTAATCAATTCCACTACACGTGCATGTGTTATATAATGTACAAAAAATGTGCTATTCTATCTACGAGGAATTTGAATTTTTTGTACATTTCAGTATGTTTCCTCAACTGTATATTAAACCAAAAAAAAAAAAAAGTTATGTACATTTTTCTTTTTAATTTAAGAAAAAAAACAAGATGCTCTGTCCATAAAAACGTATATATATTTTTATTTTTAAACCAAAATATGCTCTCTTTTTTTCTTTTTGAGTATTAAGGAGGGAAATACATTAACGAGATTTATATCAGACATTCACTTTTAGATACTCTCATCTTATAAATATGTTGAGTTTTCTAAGTGGCTGAAGAAATTATTTGACAAAATTGGCAATTTCATGTGAATAACAACTTATTTCTTATATTAGTGAATGTTTTACAGTATTGAAATTCTAATAGATCTGTATGCCAACAGAATGAGGGGATCACATGAACTCAGCATCGTGAAGTAAAAAAAAAAAAAAAATTTGTGGGATTTACTTTTCATACTTTGTGAAGATAATATGAAATGTTTCATATTCACTTAATAATTCTTCCTCGAGGATGAGAAACTGATTTCAACTCAATGTGAAATATGAAAATAGATTGAACACCTTTGACTTTGTAGCTGCAAATAAGCATTTAACTTGATTTGCATGCCCTTTCCCTAACATGTGTGCATTACTTTTCACACTCTAATAAACTTCAAATTAGTTTCTGAGCATATGATCTTTGTTCAATATAACTATATACCTACAACGACCACTCTTATTCTCAATTTTCTTTTTTTTTTTTTTAAAATCGAAAGTAGATGAAAATCTGTCATTCCTTCTTTCTAAGAGATTATTTAACATGATTTCCAAATTTTGGCGACTACTATTGGGTGGAACTCTAATTCTGAGTTTTGTTTTTCCCAAATATGTATCTTCTTTTGCATTGTCTGTAGTAGAATGATGCACAGGAATTAATCTCGTCTCAGGATAGCTACAATATGACCCCCAATTACTAATAAAGGAAACCATAAACAATCAAATCATAAACAAATCGAAAGTCTATCATCGATCATTACATCACGCAATTTCGAACTAATAATCATTGTTGTTCAAAACATACATCATGTGAGTGTGAGCCGCGTAAGAATGTTCATGGCAGTGGGCATTTATCATTTCAGACATGCTGGTTGACCTTTTTCAGAATTCAATTTGTCTAATCTTTTGTCAATGCCATCGACCTAGCTCTCATATTCAGAAATATTCCCCTGAAGAAATATTGAGAAGCAAATAAAGTCCATTTCTTTTTTCATCCAACTTTGAAAGCGAAATGTAAAACAAAAATCTAACGCTATACAAAGCAGGGAGTAGAATAAAAAGGGAGAAGTAAATTTGTCCCAGTAACGAGCAATGACACTGTGGAAAATGACACGAAACTGCAACGACACATGTTGGTGATCCACCCACCCCACAACCGTCCAAAACTGCAATTTTTATTATTTAGGTTTTATGGCAATGAATGGTGTAGGATTCTTGTAGCACTACCACAATCATATTGTGAACAGAGAAATGTATACCGTCCAGGCTGTGAACTGCACTTTTGGGTATTCCGTCGTTATTTTAGTTTTTACAAGCATCCAAGGCCTTCCTGCATTTCATATCCTAGGTAGATGACAAACAACAATAGTATAATCTTATCTTTGATAATAAAAAAACAACTAAAGGCAAAGGCTATCTGAAATGTTCATACGTAGCCTGCTTCTCCAGGCCGACTTTGTTTGAAGATTTCACAAATTGTAGACCCGTAAAATTGTAAAATCTCATATAAAAACAATATATGATGATCTAACATGAATTTTGCAGGGAAACTATTCGTGTCAAAGAAACTATTTATGTAAAAGACTATATGACGATCAAACTTGAAGAATCTCATACAAAAACAATATCAGAATTGTCTCCTATCCCTTTGCTCTTGTTGAATGACCTTTTCAACTTTGGCTTTAAACAACCAACTGCACTTCACGCCATTTTAAACTTTTTTTCCCATCATTACTAGACGTAAATTCATCGAATCAAATCCCACATTAGATACAATTGTGTCTCTCCCATCGTTACTAGACGTAACATGTTAGGTTAAGAGAGTAGAACTGCACAAAGACATAAAGAAGCAAATATTGACATACCCTTCAAATCACAATTCAATTGGTCTATTGTCCTTCCTCGCCATGATTTGAAACATCATAACATTTAATATCTATTTGCTTCAAGCGAATCACAATCCAGAGACTGGTCGTATGCAATTCAAACTACTATGAAACCTAATGTCAAATATTGTACGACCTCCAAAATGATGTATCATGGATGGTGCATTAAAGAAAAAAAACAGATAAAATTTTTTTACTCCTTAAAGGCGAAAATCTAACAAAAAGCTTCAAAAAGCAAACTGAGTTATCATATTTATAATACACAAGTTCATGAAAAACGTCGAAGAAAATGATAGACCAATATCCCAATCCAAGACAATAAACACTTCAAAACAGCATTTACTACGACGCCATTTTAAATTCACATAAAAGAAAAGAGATCTACCTATGAGCAAATTATGAATGGAGCAGCGAAAAGCTACCAATATAAGAATTTTAGACAATCATAATGGTGACACATTCACAATTCAATCACATTCCAAGATTCCAAACACACCAAAGCCAATCACATTAACCCCACAAAAACGACAAACTTGAAGAAGAAAAAAAAAGAAAGCAAGAAATACCCATAAGAGTGGCCTCAAGAAGGTGCTTGGCCATGAGAACCCGGTCCGTTGGATTAACAACATCCTCATCGATCCAACGCTTCGGGATCTTCATCATGCTGTACATATTGAAATTTAGGATCTAGTACATAAATTTAGAATATCATTTTAACTGTTAAGCAAAAACAAATTGCGTATTTGTTTGCTTAATAGATCTGAGATTGTTGTGAGTCATAATTACGATTGCTGAAATTAAACACTGAGATAATAGGTCAAAAGGATTGAAAACGAAAGTTAAGTCCTCCTCTCCTTGACCTTCTCACAAAACAGCTACAATGGGCGTAACAACAAGGTTAGATTTCTTGTTTTGAAGGTAGGAGAGGGAAACTAGCTTATTTATAATAAATTTTAACAGACCCACCCATCAACCCACTAAAGGTGTTACAAGCTTATAACTGACCGTTTTTCATATCAACCCACTAAAGGTGTCACAAGCTTATAACTCATTTAATCACTATTTTAATTGAGTTTATCCACTAATCAATAAACTATATTATTCAGTCTGTTTTATAAATAATTAAAACAAACCCATAATTAATGTTAGCCCACACAAAAAAATTTCAACATTCTCTTACTTGGGCAATATAAATTAGAGCGTTTTCTTGTTTTATGAAAAAAATATTTTTGAAAACGATTCTCGGATTAAATACTTTAAACTCAAATGTTTATTGATAAAACAACACCTTAAACATAATCATGTCCACATTAAATTATCAATATTGGATCATGGCAATAACTATGTCTTTTATTGACATATTACTAATTAATAGTCACAAATATTGATAATCTAACCTACCTGAATTATGATATGACAATGTAGCAAGAAAATGACACCCACATGTGATCAATACACTATTTTCTTTGTCAGTCCTCCAAATATTTCTCTTTCACACATGCTCAAATGAGTTAAAGAAATTCGCAAGGCTTCACAATAAAACTTTTATTTCCATTTTGGAAATGCATACAATATATATCTTAGCCTTTATTTCCAGAAACACAATTGGAAACCAACATATTTTAAGATAATTACACCAATCTTAAACACACCAAACACGACTCATAGCATGCTATACATATAATGTGCACATGCACATAACAAACTACCACAAAGTACTCAACTCATATAAATAAATATGAATAAGCAATGTAGCAAAATTATTTAACTTAGATGTTCAATTACAAGCACAAAACTCTCATTAACCAAACACATCAAAAGACTCAACAACACCCATATCACAAACATGTTTCTTGCAAATTATGGGTTTGAGTCCTTTGATTAGAGGATCAGCTAACATCAAATCAGTACTAACGTACTAAATCTCAATGTCTTCTTTCTTTACTAGGTCTCTTACTGTAAGATATTTAATCTCCATATGCTTAGAACCACTCGAACTTTTATTGTTCTCAGAGAAGAACACTACAACATTATTATCACAATAGATTTGAAGTGGTCTAGCAACAGAATCAACCACAAGCAAGCCAGAAATAAAATTCTTTAACTATATAACTTGTGTACTAGCACCATAACATGCAACAAACTCAGCTTGTATAGCAGAAGAAGCTATAAGTGTTTGCTAGTGTTTGATTAACTGATTGATATTAGATGAAATGAGCTAGTATGAACTTACTCTCAACAATCACGCCACAGTAAATCATGAAAAACGGGTTGTTCTAGGGAGAAGATGTCAACTGCTCCAACACTACCTGTGAAGTTTAATTCAGAACTTCAGACTAGGGAGAAAAATGGCGCCATGGGTTGATTGACAATAAGAACTTCAATACAACACATTTTAGGTCAAATGTATTTAACAACAAGATTCATCATTTGATTGAAAATTCAAGGATATTACTAAATTCTAGGTTGCCAACATGGGATCAGATAACAGAAATGAAAATGTAAAATTTTACAATTAAGTGGAATCACAGGTAATAGGCTAATAGCGTACCTTCTTAGAGACTGTTTAGGTGTCCTTCTTCCCCTTAAATATTTGATCAAGTATTATATGTAAGAAATGCCCAAATGATCCAAGATATGCAAATCCCAAAAGCTGCCTTTGGCCATGTTAGGATAGATTTCTAAGAACATATGCATAATAGTAAATAAACGTAAGCAGATCAGTATATCAGAAGTTGACATATAAACAAAGTAATTGCAACAATGGTAACATTTGAAGATAACAAGGGTATGACTTTTTGGCTTCTTCGTGTCAATTCACAAAATGGCATGGACCATAGATAATGACTGCCGGAAACCAAGTTGAGAGCATGAAATCTAGGCAGGTCTGGCCAAACAAATGCTTGATATGTTTTGCCTTAATGAAAGCTACACCCTTGTGGTTGTCAATCTAAGAGTTTTACAACTGCAATTGCACTTAGCAATATTTCCTTTGTGATAGCTGTGATGGGGATGTGGCATTTCAATGATATGAGGGAAGAAATGCAGTTTCTAGCAAGGCCAATACCCCTTAGTCTTATTAGAGCTTTAATGAAAGCTTAAAGTCTTACTAACCCAGGAAGCTTTTATTGTAGATTCCACATAATTTTGAAATGGCAATCTCAGATTCTGTGTGATTATTTTCAATGCTTAAACTCCAGAATGTAAAAGAAAGGTAAAATTAGTGGTGGAAGTCCAGAAAAATATAAGAGCATTTTGGCATAAATGATGAATTTAAAGTTGCTATTACAATTTCTCTTTCTTTTCCGCCTTCCAATAGCTTCACCAAGTAATATCCACCAAACAACAATTGCCAAGCGAATCTTATTGAACAGAATATACAGACTGCCAACTAATCCAAACCCTCTAATTGATTATTGATTGATGGTTAAAAGATGGGAAGAAGCTAATACCACTTTGAGGAGAAGGCGTCTGAGTTGAAGTTTCTGAATGCCAGAGGCTTTCTGTGCTACAATATCACTGATGGCCGGGAGTACAACTGCTGTAATTGCCTCCATTACCAGTGAATTCATTACGAAATGGATCGACCATACACCGACGTGCTCATGAACAAAAGAAATCTGACCCCAATTTTCAGGGATATCAAAAAGAATGAAACTTTGAGGTATTTTGGGCTCAACGAAGACAGCCATCATAAGTAGAGCTGGGATAATGAAGAAAAGGCATACCAACCTTAGTTCCCAAGGGGGGATGCTGAAGCTGTAGCAAATACTGTTGCAGTCCCTTCTTTGCAATTGATCCCATGTGTGCTTTTTGGCACTTCAATTTTAGGGGAGACTGTGAAGGAGTAAGAGTAGGGCTTTAGATTTTTCCTTTTTTACTTTTTTTTTTTAGCAGACTTCTGATCTCCACATATCTGACTGGTAAATAACAAACTCGATCTACCTTAAGTTGCAAAGACAAAAACAAACGAACCCAAGTTCCCATCCCAGGTGGCTGTTGTGTACCCGTGGCAATCTCCCATTGGGTAGGAGTAGTCAATGACTAAGCAAGCATAGAGTAATTTATTTTCGCGGTCTCGGTTGCTGGGATATTCATTCTAATATTCTCTTCTCCAAGCCTTGGATATGGCCATCGGTGGGGTCTCGTTCCCCCTTAAAGGTTTAGTCCATAATTAGGTCATTAGGCTTCAAATTAATGGGATTTTTTTCTCCAAAGGAAAAAGTTTTAAATCATGAGAGAGTATGACTAAATCATGAAACCAAAATATTATAATTAATGAATATTTTGAAGATTAAGGATGTCAAAGTAAAATATTTGACATTCACCTCAAAGTATATAATCGTCATGGCCAATGAAATGGTG
Source organism: Omphalea diandra (assembly GCA_949677035.1). Lineage (NCBI taxonomy): Eukaryota > Viridiplantae > Streptophyta > Magnoliopsida > Malpighiales > Euphorbiaceae > Omphalea > Omphalea diandra. The sequence continues at coordinate 6,580 of CATIWR010042296.1, forward strand.
TGCACAAATGATCTCATATTTTGAACAATTCAAAGTGAAGACTGAAGAACAATAAAGAGGAAAATGTATTGTGTTACTACCTCCCTTTACTTAGAATATGACAAACCCAAAAAAAAAAAGGATAATACATGGCCTGATGGGTGAATTGATTTTTATTATTACGAAAATAAATAAATAAACTGTGAGCTTCATCGAGCTATGGCATTTATGATTTTCACATTAGAGGAGGAAAAGAGAGACTACAATGACCACCAACGAGGCTGCGCTGTGTTTGTTATTTGTCATGGACTAGACTGGAATTCAAAACTTCCCAACTTCTACAGTTCTTTAACCAACAATGAGGCTGCGCTGTGGTGTGGGAAGGGAAAGAGCCATGAAATACGTATGTAGGAGACCCAATAGTAAACGGAAATGCTGCCTCCCGTGAATTTGGATATGTTTACAGATATAAAATTTGAATATAGAGAAAGGATAAAAAAAATAAAATAAAATTCAACGTTAATACTATATATTTTTAAATTTAGTGTCAAATGATAATGTATTACTTTTCAAAATTGCATTTGCTCATTTACAAATATAAAACATATTTATAATTTGATAACTGAAATATAAAGGATCTATTTGTTTTAGCATCAATGCCGATGGATTAGTGGTCAATACTTAATGATTAGAATTTGACCATGAACGATTAACAAATATAAATTTTTTTATAATTTAGCATTAAATATGTTGTTATCTTATAAAGTGTCAAAAAATTAATTATTTTTATATTTTAATTTCACATTTAATACTAATTTATATAATAGCAAATAATAATAAATATAAAGTTAATACTAAAAATTCAAATGCCAAAAAAATTAGCTTTCAGCATTCAGTTATATTTTTTAAATGCTAGTTTTTCAATTAAATCACTAATCACAAATATTTATTAAATATTTTTTCCAGCGTTTCAATATTTAGTAGCTAAATACCAATAAATAAATGCGAAATCAAAATGGACACAAAATTAAATTTAAATATATACAAAAAAAGAAATAAATTTATAAATTTCTATTTTTTTTTAAAAAAATAAAACATTGACCTATAAAATTATATATCTATTTTTTAAAAAATAAAATATTGGTCTAAACATGAATGATATTGGTCATCATCACGCAATGCTATGTATTGCAAAATCTAATAATAAACAATTTCAATTATGTATAATATTTTAGAATCAAATAAGAATGATTTGTTCAATTAGTAAAGTAAAAAGTAATTTAATGGTTCAGTTTAGTTACGATTAAAAATTAAAAAATTAATTAAAATTAGTCAAACTTAATAGAATTGATGAATTGCACTAAATTAATTTACTTTAGATTATATAATTTGTGATAAAATTTTTAAATTTTTTTTAAAAATAACTTTTTTACTTAAAATTTAAATAATAAAAATATTTTATTATTTTATCATATTATAATTTTAAATTTTTTTAAAAAATAAATATATTTTATCGTAAAACTAATCAAATTAAAAATTAATCAACTAATTATTTTAGCACCTGATCTAGTACCGTTTTAAAAAATTTAATTATTTTTTAAATCAAATACATCTCTTTTCTAAACTAATTTCTACAATCTCTCAATAAATTTAAATTTAAATTTATAAAAAAATACTCTTTTATTACTTCTGCTAATATAAATGTGTGTAACAAATTAAAAAAATGAATGCATAAAATTAATTAATTAGATCATTTTGAAATTTTATATTTGTTAATGTCCGGGGATAGAATAAGTCCAGTCAAATTGGCTGGTCTAGTCTTGTCTAGTTTTCAACTATCAACCCCCAAAATCCCCATTATGAATACTCTCCTTTGGGTCTCTTCCCCTCCATTATAAGCTTCTGCTCCTGCCTGCCACGATAATAGAGAACACAGAAAGAAATCTAAAATGCCATATGGCTTTCTTCCAAACGTCACATTTCTTATTCTCCTCTTCCTCCTCCTCTACTATTTGTTCATCAAGAAGAAGCATTTTTGTCCCTAAACTTCCCAAAATCCGTTTCCCAGCACGACAAAGAAATTTGGTGCATGAAATTTTGTTTAAAGATCAGTTCACAAACACAAATATCCCACTAAAAAGGAACTCTCCTACCACAGCAATAGATGAACCTTGGAACTCGCCTATCACAACAACAGATGAACCTTTTATTGATTCCACTACTACTTCTAATAAGGCAATAGCCCAGGTTTATGCCATCTTAGAGGTTGTAGCCGATAGAGTAGAGATGCACAAGAACGTAGGCGAGCAACGTGACAACTGGAACAAAGTCCATTAACATGATCACTCTCACGGCTGCAACCATGGTCGGGGTTGCCGCAAGTGGAGGTGCAGGTGCTCCTCTTTTGGCTTTGAAGCTATCATCAACTCTTTTTTTCTCGGCGGCTACAGGGTTGTTCATAATCATGAACAAAATTCAGCCTTCGCAGCTAGCAGAAGAGCAACGTAACGCCACCAGATTGTTTAGGCAGCTTTATAGCCAAATTGAAACTACACTTGCCCTTTATGATCCTACTGAGATGGACGTGAAGGATTCAATGGAAAAGGTACTGGCTCTCGATAGAGCGTACCCACTTCCTTTGCTAGGAAAAATGATTGAGAAATTCCTGCAAAGTTCGAGCCTGCTGTTTGGTGGTCCAAAGGTTATCATCATGAGTTCAAGAGAAAAGGCACAATAGTACAGAATGAAAAGATTAATAATGCATGGAATGAAGAGCTGGAAGTAGAGATGAGGGAGGTTATTGAAGTTATAAGAGCAAAAGACAGTGAAGATTACATGAGACTAGGCAACTTGTCATTGAAGATAAACAAGATATTAGCCATCTCAGGTCCATTGCTCACTGGCATTGCAGCTGCTGGGTCTGCTTTTGTAGGTAATGGCTCTTGGGCTGCAATAGTGGCAGTAGCTGCAGGTGCATTGGCTACCACAGTTAATACATTTGAGCTTGCTGGCCAAGTTGGTATGGCGGTTGAAATGTACAGGAACTGCGCTGGCTTCTTTGCTTTTTTGGAGGAATCAATAGAGTCTGCACTAGATGAAACAGATTTGGAGAGAAGAGAGGATGGAGAAATGTTTGAAATGAAAGTGGCTTTGCAGCTTGGAAGAAGCTTATCAGAGCTTAGAGATCTTTCTAGTATCATAGATGAATTCGGTAGCAAGCGATTTTGATAATTGGAATACTTCTGTCCATAGCCAATCCCCATAGGTTTAATCTTTGTAATTCTTTGACAAATTGAGCAGTTTTTACTAATCAGAATATATGCTCGTCCCGGTAGGTTGTTTGTAATTTCTAATGAGGGAGGAATCATACACTAAAAATGTAATTAAAACTACTTAATTGTTTCTGTTAATTCTTGTTGACAAGGAAAAAGAGAATTGTTTTCCTATTATTCTTGGTTTCCTCTTCATTTCATATATATATATATATATATATATATATATATAAAATTGTTGAATAACTTTATAATTGTAAAGAAAGTAATTATACTGATTTGAACAATAGCTTGATGGAGTAAGTCTGGCAAGAGTTAAAATCCTGAAAGTTTGAAATTTCTTTTAAATATTATCGGAAAAAAGTAATCATAAACATAATTAAGATTATAATCGATTTAGTTGGTTTCTAATCTTTGTTTGATTTTAAGCTATCAGTTCCATTAAATAAAAAATAAAATAAAATAAAATTGATTAATTTAATTTAATTTGATCAATTTTTAAATTTAATTTGATTTTATTTAATTTTTTTTTAAAAAAAATCAGTCTGATTCAATTTACAGATATAAAAACAAACTTTAAACAAAAAGGGAATCGAATTGAATAGACAAATTTTAAATAACAGAAAGGTGGGTAGTTAGAATTATTCATGCAAAGAAATGTGAGGGAGTCTAGATTTGGTGGCCACCTTTCCCCTAATTTTTCGGATTATTGGATTTTGACTTTCTTCGAATGTGAGCAAGTTCAACCTTGGAAATGTGTGGAATTGATATTAGACTATGTTTAGGATAATTGATAAATATGTAGAATTGATATTAGGCTCGATTTGGGATAGTTGATAACTAGTAGCTAATAGTGGTTTTAATATTAAATGTTTGATAAATTTTATTTAATTGTTATTGTTAATTTGTAAAATAATTAATAAAAGTATTATTTTAATATTTTATATATGAATTAAATAAATAAATAATATATTATTTTAATTTTATGATATTACAATTATTATTTTGTATTTATGAAATTTTAATAATTATTTTTATTAATGTTAATTATAATATATATTAATATATTTTTAGTAATTAAAATATTTTATATATAATTTTTTAAAAAATTTATATCTAATAATTTAAAATAAATTATTTTATATAAATAATTAAAATAAACATAAAAATCTAAAAAATATATTTTTTTTTATTTTTTATTAATAATTAACAACTGATGTTAGAAAATAGTTTCAAATATAAAAGAATTTCAATTGCAGGTAATTGACACATTAATCAATTATTAGCTGTTATTTTAAATTTTTACCAAATATTATTTTATCAATTGATAGATACCTATCAATTGCATTTATCAACTATAACAAACATCCTCTTATTATTATTATTATTATTATTATTATTATTATTATTATTATTATTATTATTATTATTTATTTGAAATTTTTATCTTATTATCAAAAAAAAAATGGAAATTGTTGATTTTTTACTGGGGCTAACGTATTAGGCCTATTAACCCTAATGTCATGTCCATCCATCGCTGGGCATTTCAGGGGAAGAGTCCAGCCCACCATTAATTTGGTGTGAGACCTATTAAGTCTGCTACTGCTCCTTCCATTTCCGATCTGTCATTGCCCTTTGTCCTCGACTGGATGTTTCTTTTAATCGATTTTTCAATTTTTTGGATTGTTCTACTTGTTAGTTTGGAGGAAGCAACGATGTGGGCAAGTGTAAGGCGAAAATTTATCTCTGGCGGCGCTCCTCCTCTAGTCAGTTGTTTTTTAACCTAGCAACTTTCTTTACTTGCTTGTTGTAAAATTTGATTACTGGGGAATCTGTCTGATCTTATTTGGCACCATTTGGATAATGCTAAATCGACTTCTTGTGTGCTTTATTGGGCTGGTTTTAGAATCTTGATGTGTTGTTATTCTAAATTGTGGTTTATTCTGAAAGTATAGCTTATTATCTTTGCATCCTTAAACCATTGTTATGAGCTTATCTACACTTGTTTAGACATCCCTTTTTGGAAGAGGGTCAAGCAACTTGCCAAATATTGGTTCCGATGGTTATCTAGGTACTTCCTCTTGCCTGTCTCTGTCTCTGTCCCTTTCTCTCTCTCTCTCTTGACTTCAGTGATTAATTTACGCAATGTGCTTATACCCTTCGCTTTGTGGGTTTCTTTGAATTTCATGTGGTTAAAGGATTTCCAGTTGGTTCGAAGCCTGTAAAGTCAGCTTTCTGCTTTATCCTCCCATATTCTTTTCTGCTTTTTCCATATTACACATTTATACATGAGGAATTTTCACTATCCAGAATATTTGTTCTTTCTTCATTGTCTTTTCACTCATGCGTTTGATAAAGAAAGTGGAAGAAGAAGAAGTGTAATTATGCCTATAGCATATCTTGGAAAATATTAAAACAAAGGCCTGTCATTTTCAACGTATTAACCTCGCTTCTCTTGTGGATTTTCAATTGTGGCCTGTTTTATTCCTTTAACACAATTTTTTGTTCTACAGGGAAGCTATTTCAATTTTCCAAATGGATCCCCCTGTTTCCATGCTGAGCGGGTCATTTTCCTCAGCGATAGGACAACCTTTAAATGAAAGGAATGTAAGGGTAAATGTTATCATCTAGTGTATTCTATTTTTATTTTTTTTTCCTTTTTTATTTGGCTGAAGGATGTAATGCATGCTGGACATGAAGTTACTGCTTTTCTTTTTCTTCATCTTCTTTTTTCTACAAGGAATCTGCTAACACCGCTTCTGAGTTTGCAATTTATGTATTTATGTTGTTACAGGTAAGAAAGCATGTTGCCACAAGACTTCCTTTTGTGGATGCATTCTTGTTGCAAATGAACAAGAAAAAAGATTTGCTTTCTAACAAGAAAATTTGGTCAAGAAGTTCTGTTATTTTACCAGACTTCGCTGGTTACACTGTAAGAATTTACAATGGAAGAACATTTGTTCATTCCAAGATCACTGAAGCAAAGGTCGATCATAAATTTAGTGAGTTTGCTTACACAAGGAAGCAAAAACTTCTAAGAACAAGTGCTACAACAGTGAAAAAGAAAGGGAAAAAGTAGGCTGAGTACATGTGAGATTAATGTAAATCCAATCTTGGCAAGAGTTGATCTGAATTTCAGTTTGTTTGGTTCGCCTCAGTTAGTTGAGAATGATGGTGAAAGTTACAAGAATCCTTTTCCGTTATTTTAGCCTCTTCAGAATTAACACTAGAAAAAATGAATTGACTGTCCTTTCCTTCATCATCTGAACTTCTTTTTTTTTTTTTTTTTCCTTTTTTGAACGGATCATCTGAAGTCTGGAATCTTTTTTTTTTTTTTTTTGTTATACTAATTTATAATAAGATGTAAACTTGTTATAGTGGGACGTGAGGATGTAAATTCTTCATGAATGGCAATTGTTGTCAACAGTGACTCATAGTTTGGAATACATGCATGAGTTTATGTTTGCAATATCATTTTATTTTATATGATTTATGTTCTACTTCTCAAGGGTCAAATATCGAATGAAAGTATGCCTGGTCTGCTGTTTAACGTTGCATGTCACACAGAATTGAATTGATGTAAATTCTTCATGAATGGCAATTGTTGTCAACAGTGACTCATATTTTGGAATACATACATGGGTTTGTGTTTGCAATGTCATTTTATTTTGTATGATTTATGTTCCACTTCTTAAGGGTCAAATATCAAATGAAAGTACGCCCTGTCTGCTGTTTATTGTTGTATGTCACTCAGAACTGAATTGACGATGTTACATTCATGTCACATAATTGAATTGATGATGTTACATTCTGAATGGAAGAATGTTTTCTTCATTTAGATGGATGAAGGAGAAGTAGACCTCACACCAGGGTCTCTGGTTTTTGTATTTTTCTTGCTTTCTGGCAATGGATGTTTACATTGTCCAATTCTCATTTAGTTATGTACTACCAGGAGCTGTTCTTGCAAATGATGTGGGCTCGATCTTTATTCATAGACTTCAATATAAGGACATTCCAACGAAGAACAGATTAAAACTTATAATTGCTTTTACCAACAATATGTTTCTGTCAAAAGACCAAAGTTCACGGTCGTTCATAAACTTCTGGAAACGAGGTCTGTTTACCAAAGTAAATCGCATTGCAATTCTGATTTTATGATTGAGATGAAAAATTTCTCCCCTTCATTTGAAGCACCAAAAGCTGTTATTCATGTCTGGGAACAATAAAATGCTATTATTCATGTTTGGTAACAATAAAATATAACAACGTCACAAATGAGCTTCTTGCAAGCAGAAAATTGAGAGATTTCTTCAAAGTATTCCAGTTTAACAAAAACAAGCGAAAATAGGAACTGATTAGAAAAATGGGAAGCTGGAGCACCTAAGATGGGTTAGGATGGCTTGTAATATTTAGTGGGTACAAATGGCATTTTTGTGACAACTCCATCATAGGCCTTTCCTCGCACCACTAGTTTAACTTTGGTCCCTGCCTTGTGTGATCCAGATTTCACATACCCCATGGCAATGTTCTTCTTCAGGCATGGACTAAATCCTCCACTGGTAATCTCCCCAATGTTTGACCCTTTATCATCCTGAATCTCACTGTGCGATCTAGGGGGCGGACCCGACGAGGTAAATCCTACACGCCTGACTTTTGGACCCTCTTCAAGTTGTTTGAGTATTACTTCAGCACCGAGAAAGCCACCTTCAGCCCTTCGTCTTTTCCCAATGGCCCATGTCAATCCCGCCTCTACAGGTGTTGTGTGTTGTTCCATGTCATTACCATATAAACACAGCCCAGCTTCTAGTCGGAGACTGTCACGTGCACCCAGCCCTGTCAGCCTTACTTTTCCTTCAGATTTTTCTAAGATTGCCTTGGCAAGGTCCACAGCATTCTCTGAAGGAACTGAAATTTCAAATCCATCTTCACCCGTGTACCTATAAAATCAGCAGAAATAATATAATCCACCTTCAGTGGTCAGAATGTATAAAAAAATCAGCAAAAAGAGAAGAAGCAGTGCTGGTGAAGAAGTGTAAACTGAGTAAACAGTACATGCAAGTTAATGTAAAAAGCACTAGGGATATCCCAATTGGGAGCGCAGATGCGGCATATATCTAAAAAGGACCTATTCTTGATAAATATACACATATGGTCATAGCTTTAGGTCGCAAAAACCAAGTTACACTGGCATGAAGTAAATTTGCTAATTTAAGTGCTAATTTAAGGACACATAAATGGGAGGACCTGAAGAACAGATTAAAAAATCATACCCTGTCCTAGTTAGAAAGCACTGTGATCCGTTGATACCCAGTATACTGAACTCCCCAAAGTATAACTTCCTCAAATCCTCCTTTGTCAGGTGTTGAAGAACCAGGGCAGCAAGAGGGCCCTGTACCGCAGAAGTAAAGAAATTTCTTTAGGAATGCAGCAAACAAATATTTACATAATAAAAGACAACGATTTTATTCTCTTTTTACAGTTGTCATACCATTTGCCAACTATTAGATTCATAGCTTGGATATCTAATCAAATCAGAATCTATGATTCCTTGTGAAAAAATTGTGCATTAAAAAAAGGAAGAGAAACAAACTATAAGGAATCAATGAAAAGAAAGACATTTCAATGTCAAATCTTGAACTTGCACTTAATAACATATGAAAGACCCAAGACAAAAACTGAAACAACTCGATGAACACTAAGATTCACCTGGAGAGCGAGAAGAGATCTCTCATCATGGATGTGCCATGAGACATCACCACCTTTTGCATTGAATGCCTTCATATGCTCCTCAATGTGAGCCAGATCCTTGTCTCTACACCCTGCATTCACAACTAAATATATATGATCATCCTTCACCTTGGTGATCACTGAATCATCAATTGCTCCTCCCTTCTCATTTGTAAAGACAGTTAGAGTCCCAGTTCCAGGAGCAAGCCCAGCAACATCTGCAATAACAAGCTTTTCAAGAAAAGGAATACAATCCTTTCCCTTGAGACTCAGCCCGCACATATGGGAGACATCAAATAGCCCACCATTCTTTCTACAGTTTATAGTAGAGTCCATGATTGAGTCCTTGTACTGAATGGGCATGCTCCATCCAGCAAATGGCACCATCTTCCCACCATTAGCAACATGGAAGTCATACAAAACAGTTTTTTTGAGATCAGCTTCTGAGGCAAAGAATCGACGTGCCACCGCCTTCTTACCAGACTGAGAAAGATGGCGGGTGATCGATTGACCAAGTTGCCACAGGCCTCCTCTCATTTTGTAAGATAGCAGTCTGTTCAAAACAATGCCAGAGTAAACTCTTTGATGTTAGTATTAGTAAGAACAGCAGGCATAGAATCTGGAATAGCCGATTTTGATCACCAAGTGTTGATTAAACAGGTAACCATGAAGAGATATAATACATAGAAATTGAAGACAGTTACAAGCTATTACGTTCCAATGGCATTGTGCACAGCAAAGGAAGCAAAAATATTACTAGCATCAGCCAGAATCGTTGATGAAATAGAATCATGCCACTCATAAAGCAGACCATTTGAAGGCAAAAGTTGGCACTCTAACAAACAAGCAATCATCCTAGTTAGCATTTTATCGAATCGGAAAAAAGGAAGCGATTACTAGATTATGCAAACGTCCTCAATTACATTCTTTTTACTACAAAGTAATCCAGTCATTGCACATCCCGGCATCTTCTCCACAATCATAAAATTATAGCATCGGTTTCATAAACTGCTAACCAAAGCGATCTCAAAAACCATTCTTTACTTGCACACTCAGGAAATAACAATCTCAAAATACGCAATTTGACATCAAACAATTGACATAAACAAAAAGGTATTTCCCAACAATAAATTGAGTGTTGATTAAGCCATTTAGATCCCATTTCCAGGCTCAGCAACCAATGAGGCCATCACTATATCCTGTTTATAAATGAATCTCAAATTGAAAACAGAAAAAAAAAAAAAATCGCAACTTTGAAGCACAGGTGAGCAGTAGAGAAGAAACCATGCACAAGAAGAGGGGGCTTACAGTTACAAGGGGTTGGTGTTGGTGTCGTTCAAAAGAAAGCAACTCTGAGGCGAGCCCAACAAAGCATCTCTGCCCTGCACTGGCCTAGAATAGATAGATAAAATAAAGACCCACTTTTTTTATGTGTAGGATATTTAATTTTTTTTTAAAAAAAAATTAAAGGAAATGGAGTGGGAGATGTTTGGTGGGTAATATGAAGTGGGTGGAGATGGGCTTATCTCCCCATATCAAAGAAACAGCCAAACTACAACGCCATCGGTAGTGAGTGGTGTTTAGGACTACGGCTCTGACTATGAGCAACCCAACATTTCTTTTATGTCTTTTGTGCAAGTGTTGCTCATATTCACCGGGTTTCATGAGTGCTCTCATAATCCGTCGGTCGTCAAGACAAATAGTATGAAACCAGACAATCTGCGCCTTTGATTCTGTTCGAGGTTGGGTGAGGAGGTGTGGGTCCCGATCTGGAGCAACGAAGAGGAAACGTGTAGGATTGTTTAATAGTGGATGTGAGAGCATGGGATTAGTGTTACTGACAGATGGTCTTATGCTGTCGAGTTAAAATAAAGAAAATTGGTTGGTGAATGGTGGGAAGGCTAATGGCAGAACTGTTTTCCTAAAAATTTATTTATTTATTCTTTGATTTTTTTTCTTCTTTGCATTTTATGATTGTGCAGTGTTCAGACACTGTCACACTATATTGATTATTGGTTTCAGCATGTTTCGACGTGTTTTAAAATGATTAGCTTTAAATGATTATCAATATTTAGTGATTGTTGAATTATATATTGTCATTAGGCAGTGTTCCTTTTTTTACCAGCTAGTGGAACCCCCCACCATCAAGGGGAGCCGGGTTCAAGTCCGACTTCTCACAAAGGATGATGTTCACTCTCTTTTTGTCACTAGGGCTACTCATGGGCCACTTCTGTCCACGGTTTATATTGTCATTGTATATTGTTTGTTGAAGCTCTTCCTTATCCTAATCGGAGTATACGCTTTTCAGGGTAGGTTGTTTGAAGCAATGCTTTAAAAATGAACTAATTATTTTTTATTTAAAATAAAAAAACATTAAGAAAATAACTTTCAAAATTAGAAAAATATAATTATAATTAAAATTTTAAAAACTAACTAAAAATTGATTAAATTGATCTTGGTTTTTTAAATCATTAACTTGAAGAGAGGGGGATTCTATAATTCACTGTCACTTTTGGAGGAATAAAACGAGAAAATTATTAACTTTGAAAAGCAATATATGCTAATATATTAATGTATATAATTTGTAATTTTGGAGAAGTAAATTTTTAAATGGAAGAAAAGTCTTTAATTTATTGTCAATGTTGGAGGAATAAATTAAGAAAAATTATCAACTTCAAAAAGTAATACATGATAACATTATTAATGTATATAAATTGTAGTTTTGGAAAGGTAAAAGTTTTGAATTTCATTTCATTTTCACACTAATATCTATTTATAATATCTAAACACCAAATTTGGATTTCACAAGAATTTTTTTTAGAAAAAAAAAAAAAACTACCCTTCTTACATATATGTGAACAGAATATAAATAAAACTTTATAACAAAAGACGTATAAATTTTACTTCTTGTAGAGAATTACAAAAAAAAAAAAATATATTGCTGTCTACATAATTTATTTTTATAAGGCTTCTACTGAAGTTATAAATGAAATTGATAATCAATTAAAAATAATTATAAATTAATTTTAAATGAATTTAAAATAGTCATGAAAAGAAAATAATTTTTAATTATAAATATGACAATTATTGTAGATATTAAACCGATTGTCATTTCCAATTCAATCGTGACGCAAGATATAGGTATAGTTAATAATTCATCATTTTTCCTCAATTCCCAATCTTCTTTTTTTAGTAATTTTAAAGTATAGTTAATAATTCTTTGGTTAGGATTTTAAAATCATAAGAAAAATCAATCAGCATATAACATGTAATAGTTCTAGTATATAGTTTACGATTGCGAATTGAGGAAAAATGTTTGGACTTTCTTTGTCTTGGTAAATTTCGTGATAATGAATTTCAAGAGGCGGAAATAAAGAAGATTAAAACGAGAACGTCGACGTTTCATAAGACTAATTTAACTTCCCAGAGTCGACGCAATCATCGTGTGAGGTGAGGAGGAGGGACGCAAATTCTCGAAAGTGACAAAGCTTTCAAACTCTCCCACATATTGGGATTCTCATTACAGCCATTGAAAAAAAAAACAAAAAAAAGGATCAAATTTCCATTGGGAATCTCTATTTCTAGTTACCCATTTACATAAAATTCGTGGCCTCACAGATTCTTTTGCTTCCTCTCTCTCTCTCGCTGTCGGCTGCTTCTATAATTTCATCTCCTTATTACTGATGAGAGCTTCCATATATCCAAATAAGGTATTTCCTCTTAACATGTGCCCTTTCTTTTTATTCTCTCAAGTAATTGCTGTTTATGATTTCTTAATTGAGCCCTTTGTTTGGTCACAAACTTGGGGAAGAAATTTTGGAAAAATTTAAGCTTTGCTTGAGTTTATAGTGAATGAGTATCTGATCAATCAAAAACCGTTATTTATTAGTTATTGATTCACAATTAGCAACTCTGATTACGTTCTTGTAGTCATTGTGTGTGGTTTAATATTGAATTGCAGACCTATGACTCTTTGCATAATACGGGTTTTTGCATTTCATTTTTGTAGAGGTGATGATAACCTGGTTCAACCATGGCAACTGCCTATCCATCTCCAAGTGCCACCCTTATTTGGGTATTAACAGACTCTGTGATGCTTATATATGCAAGAATTCTGTGACTAGTACTGCAGTGTCTCCTACCCTTTTATGTATTCCTTGTAATATTCTAGTCTCCAATTCTGCTCTTTCTTGGAATGGTCGTAGCCAGCTCAGGACCTATTATGTATCACAACGAGTAGCTTCAAACAGATGGCTGGTGAGCAGCAGAGCAGCTTTAGAGCTAGAATGTCTCTTTTCATTTCGGGTTGATTTGACAATCCGAGGCTTAATATTTTTTATGCTACAGTGTCGATCACATGATTCTATTTCGCCTGATGATGAATATCGTTCGTCTCGCAACATAGCAATCAGTTTGTTTAGGCGATACAGAAATGTCATTGACCGGGGAGGAGGTGACACCCTAAAAGTATATTCAATCATTTTCTCATGTCTGTCATTTTTGAGGCTTCTTTTTGTTCCTGTCATTTCTAAAACATGTTTGAATTGTGATGTATCAGGAGTTTATCAGTGCTGGGGTAAACGCATATGCTCTAGGTTGCACTGATGAAGGGTTGCGAAAAGAGCTTATTGCTATGAAAGAATCTGGTGTTGAAATTGAATCAATGCAGAATTATGGAGGAAGCACCAGTGTGAAGTCCAAGATTTCTGCAAGGGAGGTTAGTCGGTCCTACCTATTTTAATGCATTACTGTCATATGCTTCAACTAAGAATGTATTGATGGGGCTATTAAAGAACTTAAGCTGAGCTGAGATGCCTGAACCACAATAGCTTGTATTCAAGTCTGATGTTCTATATCATCATTGTCCAGTTGCTTCAGCCTTTTTTTGAACCTAAAAGAGCTAAAACTAGAAGGAACAGCAATAAAAATGCTTATTAAAAATTCATCCCTGTTCTTTCCTTTGTTCTCTTTCATATTTGGCAATGGATGTAATAAGGATCATTTGCCCTAGTGTTTTTTTCCCCTTCTGCTCTGCATCTCTCTTGTAGTTTTTCCAACTTTCTGTAATTTACTATTTTTTTAATATTCTCCTTTAAAAAGTGATTTATGGCTGTTCAAAGAGAACAAGGGATATCAATCAGGATTCTAAGTTATCATGAAAATTGATGATGGTTTAAGATGTAGAATCCTACTCTTGATTCTATTGTCCAGCTTGACGAGTGTGTACCATGGTTGAGCATCATATGCATCACTATCTTGCGCACACCACAGCTGCATCTCTTTTGCAGTTTTCCCAACTTTATGTATTCTAGGTTTTTTTTTTTTTTTTGAAAGGGATTTATGGATGTTAAATTAGCCTTCATTGTGAACAAGCAATATCTATCATGGTTCTAAGTTATTATGAAAACTGATGATGGTTTAATATGTAGAGCAACACTCTTTTCATTCTATTGTGCAGATTGACGAGTGCATACTATGGTTGAGCATTATATTCATCACTATCTTGTGCACACCACAACCAACTATAGTTAGATGGTCATCTACACCTCCAGTGTCCGACGAAACATTACTTCATTGGAAAGGGTTTTGTGCTCTAATTGCGAATGCATATTACCTGAAGGGAATGGCATGGTGAGGCTCTTCAGTGCTTTTGTATTACTAGTTGTTGGTGCAGCATCATTTGATGTTAAGCATAGTTATAGTTTTGTACAAAGGTGGACCCTTGAGCAAAGCACTAATGCCATCAGAAATCAACATGCGAATCTACCACTCCCTGTTATGAATATTATATAATGTCTTCTAATTACTATTAATCTCTTATTGTTGTGGATGGAATAGGGAATTTTAATTTTAAAATCATTAATGTCAAAGGTGTACTCAAAGTTTGTGTGTTTTTTCTGCCAAAGGCTTCCTGTGAAGACTCTTCAACTAGAGCAAATGGCAGTTGTGGGACGGGCTGAGGAGCCATCAGTTGTAGCCAACCGAATGCGATTAGCGTTCAGTACACTTGAGGTTAGACAAGTCTTGTCACTCTCCTTATTAATGATGAGAGACTTGAGATTTATGATAAAGAGTTTTGGTTAAAGCAAATCTACGTTGAATACAACATTCAGGATTTAGGGTCTGAAGCCTAAAGGTTGCCAAACGTTCGGGCTTTAAATTCTTTCTTTTATTGATCAGTTTTATTTTAGATAATTAATTAATAGGTTAACGTATCAAATACACTCTTGAACTTGTCCTCTAGTGACAATGAAGGAGACAATGAACTTTTTCGTTAAATTTACTGCTGAACTTTTTTTTTTTTTTTTTTGTCAAATGTACGATTGAGCAGTACTTTTACACATCATTGTGCTCCTATTTAATCTATTTTTTATTATATCTGCTGCAATTGAATGAATGAATAGAATTATACGATCAGAGAATCCATTTAAAAGAATCGGATTTGGATATGTTTGGATGAAAATATAGTTTCTCCTAAATCTCAAAAATCCTTAAGTCTCTAAATCTTAAAAATACAGTTCACTTTGATATATTTATTGTAGTTAAATGAATGAATAGAATTATATGGTCAAAGAATACATTTAAGAAAATCAGACTTGGATATATTTAGACAAAAACATAGTTTCTCCTAAATCTCAAAAATCCTGAAGTCTCTAAATCTCAAAAATACAGTTCACTTTAATACAAAAATGTTTTTGTGGAGTAATAATTCTACTCGTTCATTCAACTGCAACAAATATAAAAAGGCAAAATACAAGTTCAGGGGTTAAACAAGTACCAAATGAGTTAAACAGGAGTACAATAATGTTATTTAACCTCTAAACTTATATTTTTTTTCTTCTTATATTTGTTGCAGTTAAATGAACAAGTAGAATTATTACTCAACAAAGACTATTGTGTCAAAGTGAAACTGTGTTTTTGAAATTCGAGAACTTGAGGATTTTTGGGATTTAAGAATAATGGTATTTTTGCCTAAATATATTTAAGTCCGATTCTTTTAAATGGGTTCTCTAACTGTATAATTCTACTCGTTTATCTAATTGCAGTATATGTAAAGAGAAATGAGTTAAATAAAAATAAAATAGTATGTAAAAGTACTGCTAAATAGTAAATTTGATGAAAAAATATAAATTCAAAGGTAAATTTAATGAAAAAGTTCATTTTGAACTTCGTTACTAAAGGAAGCTTAAGAGTATATTTAGTACTCTGATACATGTCAAGAGTTGTTTATTGGTAAATGATGGCATATTGCGTAATCACAAATCTGGATAAAGTCGATGTTTTAGTGGAAGTGTGACGTCTAAGAGATAGTTTTCTGATTCCTGTTTTGCCGTTGCTGTTGCTGCTGCTGGAAGTGTGACGTCTAAGAGATAGTTTTCTGATTCCTGTTTTGCTTTTGCTGGTGCTGCTGCTGCTAAGTTACAGAATTGAAATGCCATTTTGGTTGTACGTGTATCTTTGTGCAGGTAGTAAGTCCACAGTGGCCAAGAGTCTAGTCTTACTCGTCAACGTCAAGGAAGTCAGTTTCCCCGGCTATCCCATTTGGGCTTATTTGAAAATTGTAAATTGGTGGAGTTATTCTGCCAAGTCGTTAACTCAATTGTGATCTTAAAAGCAAAAATATCGATATAATATATTCTATGCCCCAGTATATACCTATAATGGTGTAATCTTAAGTCGAGAGAATGCAGCTTTACATCTACAGGTATTTTTCAATGAAATTCGCAGCTCCAAATGATATGTCAGGCAATTGCCTCCAAGACAACTTTTGTTAACCGTTTGCAATGCAATTACGCAAATAATTAATGATACTTGTACCAAGGCCAAAATTGAAATTGGGTAGTCTTTTTCAGTTTACAATTAGTCTAGCGAAGCAACAGATGCAGCAGAGTTTTTGACCGTCTTCCGTGCACGCCAATATACAGCATTTGCTGTTTCCGATGTTCCCAGCTGCAAAAATAGCAGATTGAGATTTGTGAGCATATATAACAGAATTATCAATATAATGCAAAATAATAGTATGATAATGGAATTATGCGAGTTGCTTCTAGATTAATTTCAAATCATAATGAGGCAAGAGATTAGAAATCATGAACACCAAGCTGCTCTTAATTTCTGAGTGGAGAATATTAATACAGGCTGATTCGTTGTCCAAGGCCCATTGAATGGTCAATCTATTCTCCAGCCAAGTTCATACGGAGGAATGATATATTATGAATGCATTTCATTTGGGATAAGGTTCACATGAAAAATGTGAGAAAAAAAAAAAAGGACACATTAACTACGAAGAGTGAAAAACAGCAAAATCCACCTTGACCTCCATGGCATGGTAATCTCTCCATAATCTCACATTTTGAGGATGAGATGCAAGTGCAGACTCATAAATTTTTCGAACGTTTCCAAGACAATCTCCATTGCCAATAGATGCAAGGTTCTCTTCCAATTCAATGCAATTTTTAAATAAAGTAAGTCCTGGACGGGGCAAGGCAAGAAAACTGCATTTGAAAGATGGTTAAAGAAAATATTAGGTAGCAGGAAAGAAAAATTCGAAGGGTTTATTAAAATCAATGGAAACGCTATGCATATATAGTGTATCACAGACCTTTAAGCAGTCAATAATGACTTTGAGCAAATTTTCTACAAGTAATTTTCTTTAGCTAATAATTTCCTAACATACCGCTTATATGTCTCTCTTGCATGCTGAATTCCATCCCTCTGAAGGACACAATTTACAATAGCACAAGGGAGGGAGAATCCATTATCACTGCCACCATCTTTAGCTACCAAAACGAATGCCGTCTCAATCAACTTTGGGAAATAATGCTTGTCCATTGCAAAAAAATTGAGTGCCTGAAATACAGCATTATGTTAAAACTTGGCTTGAGCTTTCAAATTCTGAAATACAGAATTTGTTTCAAACTGTGTATGACAATGAAACTAATCAAAAGGATAACAATCATCTCATGCAATGAAGAGCAAATGCGGCTTCATCACGCCATATGTGGTCTCTACGAAATGGACTAAAAAATAACAAATTCATAAGAAAGAGTAGTATGTATCATGCTCTCCAGAATGTTTTCTGCCTGTCAATGGAAGGATGGGGAACATGATAGTTGAGAGGAAATTAAAATATATATATATAAATGAAAAGCATATGAATTATCTCCATGCAAACATTTTTTTTTTTTACTCAAAATTATAAAAGGCTGCACAATCCTATTTGGTCTTGCATTTTCATTAGGCATATACTTTAGACAGGCAATGCATGCCTGACAAGCAAAATGTTAATCAGACAAAAGAAATAGAGCCAGTAGGGACTGGCAAAAATGAAACAGATTAATTAGCTACATGATCTGAAACTTTGGCACCAGAAATAGTAAGATCACAAAAGTATAGAAAACAAACCATCACCCACAACTCCTCAGCCACTGATGTTGATGCTTTCGTCAAGACACTTCTAAGGAGTTCAAAGATGGATTGCAGATCAACCTTGCTTGGTCCAGGAATATTATTTGTAAAACATCTAATTTCTAAAGAGGCCCTTAAAAGCCACAATTTAACAGAATCTGAAAGTTTTCCACGGCAAAGTTTTTCTGCTAGCTTTCTGGCTTCATCTAGCCTCCCAATTTGCAAGTATAATGAAACATATTCACAAGCAAGATCCTCAGAGATGCATCCCAATGCCTCAGCTTTCTCATAAATCGTTAATGCATGAGAAACAAAATCTTCCAAGTGATTGGGTGATTTGGAGGTTTGGTTTGCTTCTCTTTTTGGAGCAACAACATTCATAAAAAACTTGGCATATAAGTTGAACATAGTGGGAGATGGAACAAACTGCAAAGCCTCCTCATAAACCTACACATTGCAGAAAATCAATGAATAGCCATCACATGGTTTTAAGCAAGAAAAGTACCGATGTAAAATTCAATTTCACAGTAATAAAAACAATGCACTAAGATGCTTGTCAGGTACCAAGACAGCAGGAACACTGAATCAAGAAAAAAGCACAAAGTAATAAGTTCTAAGTTTGAAGGACTTCACATGGTTTGTGAGATTGTACCTCAACAGCCTTTTGTATTTGTGGCAACATGATACCTTCACTTGTCTCCTGTGTACTTGTAGAATCAGTAATTTCAAGTCTAGCAAGCCAGTCCCAATATTCGGGATCTTTAGAAAAGTCTCTCTTCATATCACGAAGTATCTGCTTACGCATGTCTTCTGAATGTGACAAGTCTGTCGCTTGCAATATCTCAAACAACCGCTTTCTCAGGCCAAAACTAGAAGGAAGAGCTTCAATTGCTCCACGGTAGACAGTCTGAAGAATATTAAAACCTTGTTCTCGAAACAAGTCCACTTTCTTCTCACACTCCTCAAGGTCAACATTTAATCCATCACTATTCCTAATTTCTTGACCAAGAGACATAAACAGACCATTGTTTTCCTCTTTCCACCGTTGCTCATCAGCATCTCCATGATAACGAACCAGAGTTCCCTTATCCTCTCCAAGGGCAACCTTTCGGGCTTTTAACTTGTTAAGGTATGTGAGTTCCATCCGAAGATACTCGACCCATAAGTCCTCTGAAGTTGGACACACTCTCAAACCACTCAGCATAAGAGCACGAGCAGCTGCAACATTTAAGTTATGGTCAAATTCCCAAGCTGCAGCATAAATCCAGACCCCTGCTACCTTCGGATGAAACCTAATCAACTGTGCCAGCACCTAAAACATAAATTCAAGCAAAACTGCATGATTTAAATGAAGAAGAGAAATCTCTATCACAAACACGTAATTAAATTGTCAAAACGGAAACTTTAGTTTCCACCCAATTGAAAAACTTTCCATTGCTTTGGAAACATAAATCATAAAAAAGAGGAAACAATACCTTCTTCATTCTGCCATTCCTTTGCTTCCTACAAAACTCTAAATACCGAAACCAAAGCTTAATATCTCCCTTGTACCTCATTACAGCAAGCCGATAAATTTCAACGATTCTAGAAACGCCAGAAAAATCAGAAACCGACCTCTTCAGTTTCTTGTTTCCTTTTTTCTTAAGCCCACCCGCCACCGATTTCTTGCGCAGGCGGCGGAGTGAGTCGAGCTGAGTCTCATACTCAATGTAGGACAAGAAGTCCTGCTTTAACGGACTAGGTCGCTTCAGTCTGTACTCGAACTTCCTCCTTTGTTTTACAATCTCTGTTATCTCGCTGCGAGTGAAAAGACCGCGCCTTTCGAGGTCGTCGAGCTCGTCGACCATGCGCTCAAGCCTGTATTGAACTGTGTCCGCCATTTTTTACAGATGGCTAAGCTGCCGGTTGGTTTCGAGTATTGCTAGGGTTTAAGGTAAGAGTGGAAGAGGCGATAAAAAAGACAGTGAGATTTGATGGTGGGCCGAATAATGGATAAGCTCGGGCGGAGTTGGAAAGCCCAAATAAAATGCACGACAGGATGCCATAAATAAGGGGTTAAACATTTTGAGGGCTGAATTTTATCACATTATATTATTTAGATCAAGTATTATGGGTGGAGATGTTTTTGGTAGTCAAGGAAATGATTAGTTATTATGTTGATTTTGGTTGCTTGTATATTGTTTTAGACTGTTTTCTGGATTTGGCTTCAAATGTACAATGAATGTATTTTCAATTGGATTTTTGTTAGACTAATTGATGATGATGATAATGATGGACACTTCTTTCTTTTCCTAATTAAGTGTTGCAATTCTTTTTTGGTTGATTTTTGGATTATAGATTTTAAGAGAGAGATATATATATATATATATATATATATATATATATATATATATATATATATAATTTTTATATATTGAATCTACTCAGTTTTACTTAATAACTGTAATTACCAAAAATCATTAAAATTATTATTTGGATATATTTAACTTTGTATACTAAATTTTAAGATTTAGTCACCAAATATAACATATTTAAAATTACTTAGAAATAATAGTAACATAATGAAAATAATTTTTTCATAAATATATAAAATAAGAGTATAAAAGTCAATAATAATTGAAAAATATATTAAAGATGTAAAGTCAAATAAAAAATTTTAATTTATTACTGATAACTTAAGAATATATTAAATGGTTTCTAAAAAAATGTATTAATATTATAAAAATCATCCCCTAAAAATATTGAAAATTAATCATTTAGTATTTTAAAGTTAATTATTTTAATTTACCATTTTATGTGATTTTTTATTTAATTGAATCTTTTAAGTTGGATTTATGTTACATTATTAAATATTTTAAAAGTAATAAGTACTGAAATTTTTAATGATAAATTGAGATATAAAACACCCCTAAATGTTTGACTAAATAAAAGTTTATGATATTATTTGAGAAAACATAAATTATCAATTAACACTAAAAGAGAGGTAAAACATCTCAACATATAATTTTTAAGAGAAATTTTAATAGAAATTGGATTCACTTTGTCATATTACGAATCATTCAATTACAATTTAATATATAAGATAATTTTTTATTTTTTAGATGACAGTTTATAATTATTTCAAAACTATTATTAAAAAAGATACTTCATTAGATAGTTCATAATCCTAGTAAACTCAAACCATAAAGTAATTTTTTTTTCCATTTTTTAACAACTAATTTATTTAACAACGAATCCTTAGCGACTAAGATACCTGTGAGGCTCTTAATTGCTAGAAGAGACTTAATTTTAGTCAATTGATAATTTATATTTTAATTAAAATATTAATAAAATAAAATATTCATATAAAATATATGATTAGGTTAATAATATTTATTTCTAAAATAAATAATATATAAAAACTAAATTTTAGCCTTATATTTTTTACTTGATTGTTTTATAGTTTCTTTTTAATGATTTTTATTTTTATTTTTAGTTATTTTAATTAAGCAATTCTGCTATAATATCAAATAATTAATTTGACAAATGTCAAATTTTTATTTCAATTAAACAGTTAACAGTCAAATGATAACAACTCCTCTAAAATTAAATCTAAAACTATAATTAACTTTATATTGATATTTCTTTGATACATGCTACATTGTAAATAGATCTTTAGAGGATATTAAATTTGTAGTGATTCTCATATAAATATTTCTCCTAATAAATATGCATTTAAAAAAAATTAAAACCTCTTAATTTTAAAGACGACATTAATAACACTAAACTAAATAGTTCAGAATATTGCTTCGAAAAAATAAAAAAAAAAACTAAATAGTTCAGATCATAAGTGGTCAACTTATCCGTAAACATCAACGGCAGGATAAAATCTACTTAATTTGCAGTCGATTGGTTCTATATCATTCCAACAGACAATTTCTAACACCAATGATTACTAAAATAATTTTTTTTAAAAAAAAGAAAGAAATCAAGAGACTGCTATGGATTAATTAACCCATTAATGATAAATAGAAATGGATATTAATAACATAGAACAAATATTTATTTTGGAAAATAATTGCAACACATATATAATAAATCCATGCGAAACATATCCACATTATATGCATCTTTGTAGAGAATATACATAGCAGCTCCATGTTTTCTACTTAATTGAGAGCTCTCTGTTGTATTGTAGTAAGGAAAAACACATTTTATTCCATGTATTTTAAAATTTTATTTTTTGTATTTTTATTTCTATAAATTATTTTGTTGTATTTTTATTTTTGTTGAGCTTTATTTCTTGTATTTTTTTTCTACAAATTATCTTCCTGCATTTTTATTTTTGCTAATATTTGCTCTCTCATTAACAAAGCGTGAAAATAAAAGTGTATGAGGAGATGCTAAAAAAATAAAAGTGTAGGAGAATTATAGAAATAAAAGTGTAAAGAGCAAAATTTAACCAAAAAAAAAATGTAGGAAAACAATTTATAAAAATGAAAGTAAAAACTCAAAAAATGAAAATACAGGAGGCAAAAATATAATTTTTTTTTGGGATTTGAGTTTCAAGGATCAGCATTACCATAATTGTCATTGCCATGATCACTTCCTATGCCAAAACCAAAGCCAATGCCCATTCCAAATCCTATGCCAATGCCATTGTGACCACTTCTACCCCCTAATCCCATGCCTGCACCGTTGCCACTACT
>CATIWR010042305.1:0-10005 GCA_949677035.1 Omphalea diandra
TAAAACAATTTTCCATACAACTATACAAACACTACATATATGTTCAAGTATCCCCAAATGCAATGGTGCTTCTAAATGATTATTTATCTAATGCATATGCTCATGTGATAATGCTAATGAATGTGGCTAAGGATGTTACAAGGTGCTTTTGATAGATTCTTAGGCATGATGGTTACCTGTTTAAAGATAACAAATTGTATGTGCCTAAGAGTTTTTTACATGAATTGCTAGTTAGGGAAGCCCATAATGGTGGACTTATGAGTTCAAAAGACTTTAGATGTTTTGTATGAGCACTTTTATTGGCTCAATATGTGAATTGATGTTCAAAAAGTGTGTGATAGATGTGTTGCATGCAGACAACCTAAATCTAAATCAAAACCGCATGGTCTTTATATGCATTTACCCGTTCCTAGTTCACCTTGGATTGATATATTTATGGATTTTGTTTTGGGGTTACCTAGGTCAAAATGTGGTAATGATTCTATTTTTGTGGTTATTGATAGATTTTCTAAAATGACACATTTTATTGCATGTCACAAAACTGATGATGCCATTAACATATATAATTTGTTTTTCAAATAGATTGTGAGGTTATATGGTATGCCTAAAACTATTGTTAGTGATAGGGATATAAAATTTTTGAATTTCTTTTGGAAAACATTGTGGGGCGAATTAGGGACTAAGTTATTATTTTCTACTCATGTCATCCACAAACTGATGGTCAAACTAAGGTTGCAAATAGGACTCTAGGGGAGCTTTTGAGAGTTTTGATAAAAAAGAATTTACAGTCTTAGAAGGAATGTTTGCCACATATAAAATTTGCATATAATAGAAGTGTGCATTCTTCTACACATTATTGCCCTTTTGAGATTGTTTATGGATTTATAACATTGAGTCCTTTGGATTTATCCTCTATTCCTTCTAATTTGCAAGTTGATAAGGAAGGTAAAAAGAAATTTGAATTTGTTAAACAATTATATGAAAAGGTGTGTTTGAATATTGAAAAGAGGAATGAGTAAGTTGCTAAAAATGCAAATAGGGGTAGAGTTAAAGTGGTATTTGAATCGAGTGATTGGGTTTGAGTACACTTTAGCAAAGAAAGGTTTTCTAACCTTAGAAAAAGTAAGCTAGACCCAAGGGGAGTGGACCTTTTCAAGTCTTAGAGAGGGTTAATGATAATGCTTACAAGTTAGACTTGTCTGGTGATTATAATGTTAGTGCTACATTTAATATTGTTGATTTATCTCCTTTTGATTTTGATGAAGGTGATGATTTGAGGACGAATCCTCTTGAGAAAGGAGGGAATGATGCAAATAGCCAAGGCAAGTTTGCAAAGGATCCTTCAACTTCAAGATCCAATCACAAGGGAAAGTCTAAAGAAGTTTAAGGAAGCAATTGGAGCATTCATACAACAAGGAGTTACATTTGGATTAGCCCAAGAAGAGCAAAGGACGTGTGAAGCCTAATTAAAAGATGATGGGAGCTTAAACTCTTTAAATGGAGCACTTAATTGAATACAATGGAGTCCAACTTTTGGAGAGCACCAAAGCTCAATCTAATTCTGCCAAGGCATGTAAAAAGAAGCCCAATGTGTATAACAAGAGGCCCAAGTTGTGTAAGTATGGAAATAAGGCCCAAAGTCAAAGATTCTTGCAAGATTTTCTTAGTTGGCAATGTTTCCTAATGCCATTAGGATTTCCTCATTAGGCTGAATCCTTTACCTTTTCTATTTAGGAAGAGTTGTTCTTTAGTTAGGAAAGCATCTTGGTCTAATCTTGTTAACCAATCATAATGTTCTTTAGTTTTCCTATTTAATTTAGGATTGTCTTTTCCTTATTACATTAGGAAATATTGAATTATGTTAGGGAATGTAAACTAAATCCTAATTGGTTTTGGATTAAGTATTGTAAGGCTATAAATAGCCCTTATATTCTGCCAAGAGATCATTCATTCAATCAATATTATTATTGTTAGCAATTTTGCTTGTGAGACTAAATTCTTTTCTTGAGTTCTTGAGTGGACTTAGTGAGATTGTTGAGTGAAGGCTTATTAATTTCACAAACTTGCTAATTTTGCTTGGTTGATTTAGGATTTGAGTTAACACAACTTTGAATCTTTATAACTTAGGTTGCTAGAAACAAGTTTTCTAAAGATTTAGTTAGAATTTGAAGATCAAAACTCCAATACTTGGTTTGATAGATTTTGGACAAATATTCTTTAGCATATGGGTAAGGATCAATCCAACCTTGTTTGTATCACTAAATTCCATTTACAATTTCAATGATAAAATGGTGGAATAGTGGACATAACTAAAAGAAGAAGATAGAGAAAGAAGAATTCTCAAGAATGAGAGGGGGAAAAAAAAAGAGGAGGAGAAATCTAGAGGGAGAAAAATAAATTATAATTGTTTTATTACTTGTCAATATAATATTTTGTTGCAAGGCTTATATTATCATCTAAAAAGAGAAATGAAAAATAATATTTTGTTGCAATGCATATATTGGCATCTAAAGAGAGGAAAATGAATTATAATTCTCTTATTGCTTATCAACAATATTTTGTCATAATGTTTATTAGAAGTTTTAACAATCCTTCTTACTTATTGCAATTAATTATTAATTAATTACAACTTTTATCACTAATGCCTAATTATAATTATTAGTAAGTATTCTTTTAACAAAGTTATGATTTACACTTGTGCTTCTACTAAAAACTTATCTTGATCTAGCTCCCCTTAGATTTTCAACTCCAACCACCCAACTTCTAATAGCTTTAGCTTTTAATTTCAAGTTTCAAATTGCTAATAACTTCCTTAGTCATAATAAAATTGGGCCAAAGATGCATTATTAGACTAATATTCAATTGTTAAATGTCCTATCTCATAATATATACAAATTTTTTATGTTGAAACTCTTTTGTTCATGGGTGGTTTAATAGGTCGAATAGGTATTATGAGTTATAAAAAAGGAGATACCTCTCTTGTAATTAGTTTTACCAAATCTAAATTGGTTAAATCTTCCACTAAATTGAAACATCTTTTGACTTATTGAGATCAAAACTTTAATAATACTAATATAAATATATCTAATATCTATCTGTTAAGCCTATGTCTTATATATATCATTAAGCAAAAAATCTCGCATGTTTATGACACAGGGATATCTTTGTGAGTTAGGAGTTATTAGCCCAATCTCTCCCGTTACTTGCTAATCACTTCCATTGATTGCCACATTATAAATTATTTTTCCCCATCTATAAAATGCAGGCATTTCATTATCTTACCCCTTCTAGCTTTAAGTCATTCATTCATTGC
This sequence comes from Omphalea diandra, assembly GCA_949677035.1. Lineage (NCBI taxonomy): Eukaryota > Viridiplantae > Streptophyta > Magnoliopsida > Malpighiales > Euphorbiaceae > Omphalea > Omphalea diandra. The sequence continues at coordinate 3,314 of CATIWR010042305.1, forward strand.
CTTTTCCCTTTCATCTTCACGTCCATTTCCCTTCATCATACATTATCACTTTCCATTTATGAATACAAATAACAAATGAAAGACAACAGATTACACACAAGCCCTTTGGAATCTTTTTTCATCTTTATACTTATTGCTATGTTTCATATTCCTTCTGCCTTAAATGTCATGCTATCTTTGTATATATATATATAAAAAATCTATACACAATATTATAGAGATATATGGGTTGGAATTTTAGTGCGAGACTATATAGGTAGTTTTATGGCTAGACATTGTTGGTGTGTTTGGCGTGTTAATTTAGCTAAGATAATAGGTTTGGGCTATAAAAGAAGCTGTATAACTTTGTTGTGGATATGCGTTTCTTAAATACATGGGTGATTTAAGAAATACTATGCAATAAATCCTTAATAACCACGATGTGGCATCTTATGAAGGAATGATAGTTGCAGTGTCTATAAACTTATGCATCGATATTCTTTTCATTCTTTTGAAGCAATTCCTCGAATTACAGACTCAATGGGGGGAACTCACTTCCTTTCTATAAATTTTGTCGATCTCATGATTCTCAAGACTTTATATGTTTTTTTAATAAAAAAAATTTAATAAAGGGAAGGAACATCTTGTTAGAGAATGACAACCGAGTAAACGGATACAGTACAAATGAAGCAGAAAATGAGCTTAATCTAGGTAATTTGGAAATCCAGTCTTTGGACTTCTTAACTATTCTCCTAATATTAAAAAATTCTAAATCTATACCCTGTACAATTAATTATTTAATACCTAAAATCACCGCTTCAATATCCTACGAAATAGGGAAATCTATACTTGTCAAAGAATATAAAACAATGGAAGAGTTTACTTCCATAAAATCTTATCGCCAAACACATCATAGCCATTGCTTCCATAGCTAATTTAATGGGCTAGAGCTTCTGCCACCAAAAGAGAGGAAAAAGAACCTTCTCCCCTCTACAGTCAATTAATTGCCCTAGGTGATCTCTTATGATTGCAATAATACCGCTACCCCATCCAAAAATGAAGCATCACAATTTATCTTAAAATCACCTATACCTAGTGGAGACCATGATTTAGCTTGCATCAAGGACAGATTGGCTTGCGATCATCTGAATGATGTGAGAGAAGATAGAGTTATTGGTTCCAGATGATGAGCCATTACTTTCCTAATGACTATGATCGGGTTGGGATGGATGTTTTGAAAGATGAATTGATTTATGCTCTCCAAATGAAATAGCATATCACACCCATCACTTTGTGAATTTCCGCCTGCTATCCCACCAAGCACAAAAGGATGAGAAACCCACCTTATTAGGTGAATATCTCATCCAAACAAATCACATAATTCATAAACCTTAGATTGGATACATTTATACCTAAATAAATTCACCTTTATAGGAAGAGAGTTGCACGCTGCCATTCATAAAAAGGTTCTAATATTTAACGTGATAAGTAGTTGCCAAATGCTTCTCTAGAATTCATTAGTCTTGGTCCAAGAAGAGGAAGATGATTCCAGAATGCAATTCTCATGGTCTTTACAGGACTATAGAGCAGGATTTGATTGAGAGAACACCCATCTCCATGAAGTGCTAAATTAAAGGATCATTCGGATCACAAGGCCTTATAGGAATTTTGTTGATCACCATCTTGTCTTCTTTTTCCATTATAGATGAGAGTATATTGTTATCCTATGATCTAGAGTCATCTCTGATAAGATTTATTACATCTGAAATAATACAGTTATCAGGCTATTGGTTTGAAATTTTGAAATGTAGCCTCAAAGGCACCCATGGATCCCCCTATATCGAAACTGAGCACCCTTTTTCTTATATACCATCCCAAGATCATTGAAAAAGCCCTTCTACCCTCTAATAGACTCTTCCAAGCTCATAAAGGATTATAGCCTAGTGCACAATTTACATGAAATCAGATTGAGGAAAATAAATACCTTTAAGAATTTACACCCACAAGGCCTGAAGATTATGCGCTAAACAAGGAGAGAAATATTGAAATATTGAAACTCTCTAAACCCAAACCTGTTATTCCTTTAGGTTGAGAGATCTTTTTCCAACTGACAATGGATTTTTGTTCTATCTTCTTTTTGGTCTCCCCATAATTTAGCTACTAATCTCTCTAAATTTGATGTGACATTCTTTGGCAGCTTGAAAATCGTCATGACATAGGAAGATATGGCATGTAAAATTAATAAGAAGTTCTCTACCTACTTGAGACGAGCTTACCTTTCAAGCTCTTTATTCACCTTTGAGCTTTGTTAATAAGATAATACATGGGCTCTGATTTCAATCTTCCCCACTCCATTTGAAGTCCTTGATATTTAGACAAAGAGCTAGAGGAAGAACCATGAAGCTATGATATACTTCCCATTTTAGAAAAATAAGGAGTATTCTTAGTAGATTTCACGTTGTTTATCAATTAACTTGAGGGTTGATTATATTCCTACAGAAGTGCCTTTAAACTAGCATCTTCCTTCCTTGAGACCTTTCCAAAAATAATTATGCCATTTGCAAAGCGAAGATGTGAGAAGGTTGGACAATTTCTCTTGATTGTATACCCTTCAAAACCTCCCTTTGAAATTATATACTCCAACTATCTGGATAGCATATTAGACACAAAGAAATAAATACCGAGATAAGGGGTCACCTTGTATCAATCCTCTAGATGGAGAAAAATCTATTGTATTAACACCATTCACAATAATAGACAATCTATTGTATTAACACCATTCACAATAATAGAGTAAGAATAAACTAAATTCACCCAATGGTTCAAAAAGCCCATCTTTTTTAAGATTAAAATAAGTCCTAATCTACCCTAGCTAGTATAAGCCTTGTTCATATCTATCTTAATGGCCATAGCCTATTTTCTCCCTTCTTATTTTTCAGACAATGAAAAGCCTTATACGCAACTAGGACATTATCTTGAAATCATCACTTTGGAAGGAAAGCTGACTGAAAAGGATAAATAACATACTTTAACGAGGGTCTAATTGGTCATTAATCAGGTAAGATTACTAAGTTTCGAATTCTAGGAATTAAAACAGTATTAGTTTTGTTAATATCATGCGGTAATGAACCAAAGGCAAAGAAATCTCTCACCTTAGTAACACCTCAGACTTAATGGAATTCCAATATTTTTGGAAAAACATACCTGGAAAGCTATGTAGACCTAGTACTTTATAAATACCCATACTGAAGGCAACATCAGTCGCTTCCTTGTTTGTTATTGGAGCATACAAGGCAGATTAATTTCAAGTGAGACCAGTTAAGGAATGCACGATATAATTTATTTTAAAACTTCAATTCCCTCACCAGCATATAAAATGTTGGAAAAATTAGGTACCTATTATCTGATAAGGATCTCATCTTCTATCCGAACCCCAGAGAATCTCGAATCTTGAGAATTTGATTTCATTATCGATGTTAAACCATACTATCATGAATAAAGCACAACCAATTAATTTGTGACCATTGGTGCCAACGCATCTCCAATTGGCAAATGTGATTGAGCTTTTATTTCAAGCTACATTCCTCTTCTTTTGTAACTTAAAGGTTGGACCTTTGTGAATTAGGTTGAACCACTTTTTGAGAGCATCAATCTACCTCCTTTCATTACCAAAAGCTTCTTTGCTCTAGGATGATAAAGGACACTAATAGCTCTTAAATCTTGCCATCACTTTTGAGGAATCCACATGCCAAGCAGTATTAGTTACCCTTTTACACTCCTTAGATATGGTCCACTTTGATTCAAATTTAAACCCCCTATTGAACTTCCTAAATCTCTTTTAGATTTGGACTCTAAGAGGTCTATGATCTAAACCAAAAAAATTCTCTATGGATTACTTGTGCTTCCGGAAAAAGATTCCTTCATTCTACATTTGTTACTACCTTATCGGACCACTCCATAACCTCATGAGTTCCCAACCGTTTATTATTCCATGTAAATGGACTCCTTTTAAACCCAGGTCTAATAAAGAATAGTGAAATAAGAACTCATTGAAAGCTTATATTGTCGTCCCATCTCTTTAATCCAATGATTTTAATTTTTCCGAAAAACCCTTCTTACCGTGAACTCGGGGATCTGTATGAACAAAAGTAATAAGCCATATATTAGAATTTTCAATTAGATAAGTCTATATGTATTGTGTTTTAGAAGATAAAATTCTAACTTGATGCTCATCTATCCACTAAAGTGCTAAACCTCCAAACAAGTCCTGAGGTTCAATATAAAAGACCCAAGTAAAATCCATCCTTCTTCTCTAATTTTCCAAAAAGCTAGATCATCTCAGTTTTTGCCAACATCACCAAGGCTAAGTAGTACTACTGCATGAGCTCTCTAAGAGATCGAATTATTAAGGACTGCCCCGAGCTTTGACAATTCTGCCATATAAGACTCATGCTTACTGTGGTGGCTTTGGACTAGTCAACAAAGCGCTTTTTATCATCATTTGAATTGAGAGAGAGAGATTACAACGTAAAAGCACTACCGGAGGTTTCGTGTTGAAGAGAGACCAAAATATTTGCATTGTTAAGGGTAAGGATAGGATTTTTGGCTAGGTTCAGGGTATTTAGGAATAGCCCTTATGTCAATATGAGGTATTTAGGAATAGCCCTTATGTCAAAATGAGTTGAATGGAAAATCTTTGTATCATTGTGAGTTGTCATGTCTTGGGCTGAATCCACCTCAAATTCAAGAGGACTGGGTCAATACACAGGTACAAAAAATCTTTTAGTTTTTTGAAATACTATTCTAATTCTTGGGCCAATTGTTTGCTTTAAACTTGGACTAAAGAATCTGTCAGTTATGATGGCATCTCAAGCCCATCACTATTATGATTACCATTTCTTCCTTCTTGTGAAGCTTCCATAATTGCAAGGTTTTCTCAATCTCGAATGTCTTTTCAATCCCTTCCATTAGCTTACACGAGGGGCTGAAAAAAATGGTGCTCTATTCCATGAGGTCCTTCCGATCTAAAAACTTCGACTAGGATGGCTTTATCGTCATACTTCCAAATTGTTGTCTATCATGAAAGCTCTAACCTCTCATATGGAATCGATTTGCCTTCATTCAGTACTTCTTCCCTATTATACATCGGTTAGCTATGATGGCATCTCGAGCCCATCACTAATATCATTACCATTTCTTCCTTATGAACCATCTACAATCGCAAGGTTCTTCTCAATCTCAAATGTCTTTTCAATCCTTTCTAATAGCTTACACGAATGGTTGACAAAAAATGGTGCTTCATTCCATGAGGTCCCTTTGGTCTAAAAACTTCGATTAAGATGCCTTTGTCGACGTACTTCCGAGTTGCGTACTATCATGAAAACTCTTAGCATGTGATTGTCAAAATTCAATAAGGGAGGAAAGAAAATAAGGAAAATAAATTTTATTCTCTCTTTATTTTCCTTCCTCATAATTGGATAAAAAGGAGGAGAAGGAAAATAATTTTTATTTTTCCTTGATTGGCTAACCAATTATGGAAAGAAAGGAAAATAATATTTAATATATTTACAATTTTACCCTTTAGTAAATAAAATAGTTGAATATATAATTGTATTGGATAATGATAAAAAATAATAATTAAAATTTAATTGATTTTATATGACATTAAAATTTATATAATGATAAATATAATGTAACACGAAAAAAATTCTAAAATTATTTTTTATATTTAAAAATGTTCGAAATGTATTTATAGATTGAGTTATATTTTTTTAAATACAACACATTAGTTGTTAAAATGCTAATATTTATCAAAACAAATAATATCCATTTAGTAAAATACAGTAGAGATAATAAAAAACCTGAATAAGAAAAATAAATTATATAAATATTAAATACAATGAAGTCACTAATGTCAAAGTTATGATTGTCCAATTTTTAAAATTAACTAAGTGCAACTACATATTATCGTAATAGCTACTATAATAACACCATCATCTTCTTACATGTTGTTCATCATCTTCATCAACCACTCCAACCGTCTAGCTCGTGGGAGGCCAAAAAAAGACCTTGTTGCAGATGGATTATTGGATAGATAACAGTACACATCTAACACATAGTCAGAATGAACTCCTATCATTTCTAATTTTGCATATATCTCCTCCTCCTTATAATAGAGTGGTCGACCACTTTCAAGAATTGTAAGTGATTTTTCTGCAATGACATTTCACCATTCCAATACTTCTGATACACGTTCAATTCCTGAATTCAACTTTTCATATTGTGTTGTTAACATTTCCAGCACACTTGCTTTACGTTTACCACTTTTGGCAGATGATGTTCCTTGAGAATTATTTAAAGGTGCATAATCTGGACTATTGAAAGTTTTAGTACCGTGAATGTCATTTGCCCAATTCCCTTCACTATCAGACAGAAAATGATTTACTGAATCATTCAAGTCAAATTGAGAAGAAGTTTTTTGCCAACGTTGAACCTTCTCTCTTGTACTTTCTGCATATTCTCCAGTGGCTCTCTGCGCACCATATAATTCATACAACTTATCATAATTGTGAATTGGTATATGCATCCACTTGCGTGCTTCCGGTTTTGCCTAAATACAATATATATATATATATATATATATATATATATTAATTAAAACAGAAATGCTAAAAATAAATACAATATATATATAGTAGTGAAAATATTTACCT
>CATIWR010042322.1:0-29092 GCA_949677035.1 Omphalea diandra
ATCTCGCATATTTGATCAATGCCAAGGCCATACATCCGGACACCTATGTGTACACCTTAGGTGCAAAAGAAGTAAAGAAAATGGAATCTTTGCAAGCATCAAAAAGGAAAAGATTGGCAATTGACGAAGCTATTCCATCCATTCCTCCTAAGCCAAACTCTAAGAGTAAACACTCTCTCCACCACCAATGACAAGTTAGATAAACTCATTAGGATGATGAATAGAAGGCTCATCTTCCTTTCACATCTTCATAGTGACATGGTGGATCTTCAAGAGAAATTGGGAGTCCCCCCATGCCATCTTCCAGACTTCATAGAATTCGAGGACATTTGTGAAAAAGAAGGCAATGATGAAGTAGAGGATGTAGAAGAGGCTCACGGTGGAGATCAAGGTGAAGGAGAATACGAAGATCTTTCTGACGATGATTCTCCAACTTTTTAGATTAGGGATACTTTGTACTTTTCTGTTTTCTATTTATGTTTAAAAAGTTTGTGATCCCTAGTTATGAATAATTAAACTTTGTCTTTTTGATATATTGTCATCTTATATGATTGCTCTTTTCGATTGCTTTTTATGTTCCTTTAAATACTTATGCATGTTCTTCTTTTCTTATGCACCTTCTTTTTTATCTTGCCAAAGGGGGTGAGATGGTATAATCTAGGGTTAGGGAAGAGGAAAATATAAGAAAATTACAATTTGCACAATTATAGCATAAGTTGAGGGGGAGTATCAATAAGCAATTTTTTTTTTATTATTGACATACTTAGCAAATTTTTGTCTTAAGTATTCATTGAATCATATTGCAATCCAACTTCACTTTTATGCATCATTTTCATTTTGGATCAATCTAAGTTGTCAAAATCAAAAAGGGGGAGATTATTGGACTAAGGTAGTTAACCCAAGTCTTGTACCTCTTTTGATCTTGACAAAGGAGATTGATCGTGTCTAATGTTTCAAATTAGTATTGTTTTGCAGCCCTTTAGTTTTTATCCAAGTTGGAAATTGGATGTAGCACAAAATCTTTAAAGTATGAAAAGTGTCTAAACCCTAAACCCATGATTTCATAACCCTAGAAGAGAAATTAGGGAAAGTGAAAAATATTAAAGTTGTAGCTTTATATCCCATATAATTGCATATGAAATAGTTTTGCTTGATTTAGTGTGTGTGAGGAGTTATGCCTCCTTCATTAGGGTTGGTTCACAATCAACCGAGATGACCTCAGTCTTTCTATTTTCTTATATTTTGATGGCATTATGTTATGATTTTGACAAAGTTAAAAAGATGAAATTTATAGTTTATATCCCCTCTAAATACCTATAAATTACTTTTGATTGATTTGTTGTGTGGAAAGAGATATGGCTCTTTGATTAGGACTGACCCTGTACCCAGATGAAACCTCACCTTTCTTCTAATTCTGTTTTCCAAGAATTTGATGGCCATAGGTTCAAAATTTTAATGATGGTCTAAATTTGAAAGTTATATATTTATGTCTGATTACATTCCTGTGAATTATTTTTACCAAATCCAGCATGGTTGTTGAGATATTATACGTTTATCATAACTGTTTATCAATATGTTACAAACCTGCTCACCCTGAGATTTTGTCTTTTGTTTTGATTACATTATAAATTGAATTAGGCAATGAGTAAAACATGAAAAATGTTCCTTTATATGTTTTGTAACTAATGGTAGAACATTATTGCAACTAGTTTCGTACAATTTGAGATAAACCTAAGAATGTAAGACCTACTCAGATTGAGATGACATTACAATAGGGCAAAATTCAAAAATTCACCACATTTTCTGTGTGTTTGATATTGTAATAAAATTTGAATATGTTGTATCATTATATGTCTAGTTTGTTTGAAAAAAAGAATCAAGTAATTTGGATGAGTATATCTAGAGTTATTATTGTGAGAGAATAGCAAGCTCAGGATTTCATATAAGAAAAATATGCATAAACACTAGGTCCACTTGCATAAATCATGCCATAGTTGCATAACAAGATGAAATTTTTAATTTATCATCATGGATTGATTTGGTGTATTGAAATAGGTCCTTGAGGAATTGATGATAATAGTGGAAATAAGTCAGGACCATCCACGGCTTAATAAGCTTGAAGGAGGAGGTAAGTAAATAGCTAATGGTAATATACGTGTGATTGGTTAAATGCCATGAACATATACTCAATGGAATGAAATGTTATTTAATGTGATGATATTAAGGATTACATTGATGAAAAGATTTTTATACTCTTGATTTATTTATTTCATGAAACATTGATAAATTATGACTTGGGAATGAGAGTATGTGGTGATATGGGCTACCAAAGTTATGGGTGTTGTTATTAGGCATTATATTACTAAATTTTTGGTGGATTTATAGTTGATTTGTTAAAAGAATAATAATTGATGTTGTTGGCAAGTAATACTATTCATAGCCTGTGTGGCAATAAAAGATAATAACTTGTGTGGCAATAACATTTGATAGTCTGTGTGGCAATAAAATTTAACAGCTTGTATGGCAATAACATTTGATAGCTTGTGTGGCAATGATATTTATAGCCTGTGTGGCAATAAAATATAACATCCTATGTGGCAATAACATTCTATAACCTGTGTGGCAATAAAATATAACAGCCTGTGTGGCAATAAAATATAACAGCCTGTATGGCAATAAAATAAAATAGCATGTGTGGCGATAACATTCAATAGCCTGTGTGGCAATGATATTCATAGCCTGTGTGTCAACAATATTTATAGCCTATGTGACAACCAAAAATGAAAGCCTTTGTGGCAGTGATATTGATAGCCTATGTGGCATTTAAGAGTGAAAACTGTTTATTTCGTGCATGGATATGATGATGAGTTATTAATGTTTAAATGTTTGTTATGTTATTTAAGATTTAAGTATCATTATGCATTTACTTATTGAGTATGCAAGCTCACTTTTTTGCATTAAATTTTATTTCAGGAAGAGTAGACTAAAGATTGTGTCCAGTTACATTTCGAAGTTGTTGTCTAGCAGTCTAATGGAGGTTGGGCCAGTATGCAGTCTATTAGTATTTAATTTTCTTTTTTAGCCATGTATACCTTGTTGTAAATAGTTATTATATCGTGAACAAGAGACATAGTGTAAGAAAAAAATATAATAAATAAATAATAATTGAAATCAGGTCTTTTAATGACAATGGATAGACTGAGAAATTTTAATGATGATTTAAATGGGATGTCACAGTCAACCATTTCCAACCTTTCATTAATCACATTGTAGCCATTTTTAGCCATTTATTCACCCTTTTTATGGCTATATAAACCCTCTAAATAGTGATTTTCATCATTACATCCTACATCAATCATCTATCTTCTCTCCTTCTCCCAAACCTTTCTAAATCTTTCTACTCCTCCAAATGGCTCCCAAGAAAGCTTCAAGAGCTGAGAAGGGCAAGGTAATAGCCTAACTCTCTATACCACCAGCCCTTCATCAAATGAAAGGAATTACTAACGAGGAGAAGGATCTATAAAGCCAATGCCTCTAAAATCATCCTTCCAAACAAAGTACCTTCTGCCTTTCTTTTAGAGTCTATTAGGATTAAAGATGAGATTCACGTGTTTTTCTCCAACTTAAGCTAGAATGAATTATTCTTTTAGGATGAACCTGGATATGAAGAGATCATGAAAGAATTCATGTGTACGGTGACGCTTAGTCGCAAAGCCAAATCCTATGTCGGACAATATAGGTTAGTTTTTTGAGCTTTTAGGGATCCTTATTTTATTAATTTTGAACAATTATCCAACCTCTTCCATCTTCAAGTCAGAGATAACGTTCCATTCATTATCTTCGCACTTGATATTATTTACTCTGAATTTTGGTCTGAAGTTTCAATCAAGACTAAGCATGATCCCAAAACTTCTTTAGCCAAATACATCAAAACCCTTTCTTTTTGGTTATTTCACCATATCATCACATTCTCGATTAATGCTAGAGGTGATGGTAATGAAAAAGTATCTCAAAAAGACCTTGCATTTCTTTTATGTCTTGTGAAAAACAAACCTATCCAATCTGGTCATTATCTTGTAGACCAATTGATCCACATGAGCACTAAGCCTAAAAGCCAATTCCTCTTTCCTTTCCATGTAACTACCATCTACAGATTTGTTGAGGCTTTTAATGAGGAAAATGAAAAATTCCTCACTTTCCTTTCCAAAACTTTCTAGACCTCACCTATCTAATCAATGCCAAAGCCATTCACCCGAACTCCTATGCCTATACTTTGGGTGCATTTGGGGCAAAAAAGATGGAAACATCTCAAGCCTCTAAAAAAAAAAGGCTTATCATTGAAGAAGGAGCAATAACAGTCCCCCCTCCTCAATCTAAATCTAAGTCTAAACTTTCTCTTGCCACTGTCAACTATAAGTTGGATAAGGTGATGTGGATGTTAACAATGAGATTTCTCCTTATTTCTCACCTTCATAATGACCTGGTGGACTTGCAAAAGAAGATGGGTGTTCCCCCATGCCATCTTCCCGATTTCATAGATTATGATGATACACCAGAGGAGGAAGATAACTAATAGGTTGAAGATGGAGATGAAGCTGAAGCAGGAGGTGACAATGATGAGCAAGAGGATTCTAGAGATGATGATGATACTCTAATCTTCTAGTCTAGAATTTCTTTATATTTTTCTTTTGCTTTGATGTAAAGTTATTGATCCCACAACCTATCAATAGATAAATATGTTTATTTTGCAATCTTTTGTCTTATAGGTTATGTGATTGAATTTCTTTTTATGATGATTGCAACTCTTATGTTTATTGTTATTCTTATGATTCTATGAAATAATTGTTGTTCCTAATGCTCACTTTATGCATTTTATTTTCACTTCTCCATTTCCCCTCTTTTTGATCCTGCCAAAGGGGGAGAGAATTATATGGAGAAAATAATTTGGAGAATATAAGCATAAGTTGAAGGGGAGCATTATTTGTCACTCATACTTAAAATTTTACTTTGATCATTAACTAGAAATTAATTTTTTAAGTATTCATTGAATCTTTCACCATTCCAACTTCATAACTCATGCTCTATCTTCCCTTTAGATCAATCTAGGTTGTCAAAATAAAAAAGGGAGAGATTGTTGGACTAGGTTGGTTTAACCTAAGTCATGAACCTCTTTTGATCTTGACAATAGAGATTGATCAATACTAATACTTTCATTTAGTGTTGTGTTGCATATTATAAGTTAGTTTTTTCATTGGAAGTTTGATGGAGTTCAAAATCTTTAACTTTGTAAAGATCACTCTAATTCATAGTGTGTATATTATAATTCACGACCTTAAATAAGTCATAAGGATAGATAAAGCTAGGTTAGAGGAATTCACAAGGCAATTTGCAGCCATAACATAGATGAAAAAAGTAAAGCTTGAGTCACAAAGGAATTCGCGGTGTGTATCGCGTCAGGATTTGCGACCGCAACTTTCATAGTGATAATGGAGGGAACCAAAGCCACAACCACAGCGTTCCAAATGTCTTAGGTAACTATTGAATATCAAAAATCATAAGGGCGAATACTTGGTAGTGACCGCGACTCAAGGAGTTGTAGTTTCCTCACCAAACAGAGGAATTCACAATCTCAGTTGCTCCCAAGACATAGCTATCTAACAATCATGACTTTTGATAGTTGTTAGAGCACAACGACTATATTTTCCTAGATAACCAATGGACATCCAACATGTGGACTAGCCGTTAGACATAAACGGGGTTTCCCGTTGAAATTTTTGGCTCCCAATGGAAATTGGAAATTCGCGACCGTTAAATAGGAGTATCGACCACGACTTTTGCCTGACAAGCATTTAATGCTAAATCTACCTAACACATTTTAGAGATTTATTGATAGTTTTAGATTAACGTCTCTTTGGTGGATATGAGCTACAAATACTCTACCAAACATATGTAAATGCAAGAGAATTCATTAATTTGTAACCAAACTCTTGCCTTTTTGCTACTCAATCTTTCATTCTCATTTATGTGTTGTTAATTGTTAAGTGTGAGCAATAAACACCATTACAAAGAGGTTAAGAGCTAGCCTAAAGACAAAACTCTTGTGTGAGCCAATAAAACACAAGGTGTAAGGTTTTGTGCGAGCCTGTAAAACATAAGGTGTAAGGTTTTGTGTGAGCCTATAAAACACAAGGTGTAAGGTTTTTATATGAGCCATAAACACAAGTTGTAAAAGTTTGGTGTGAGCTTCGAAATACCTGTTGAGTTGAGTAAAACACCCAATTGTAGAGAATTAGGGAGTGGACATAAGGTTTGTTAACACTCAAACCACTATAAACACTTGCATTAATTTTATTTTCTCTTTCCCAACTTCTTAAACACATTTATCTTGCATTTTATTTTTCAATCAACCACCAATTAAACCCCCCCTTCTTGGTGCCCTAGGCCAACAAAAGTTGTTGATGTTTACGGCTCCCATAAGCTTGATGGGTGATTGTTATGATCCCTCATTTGATATACCCGATGGTACTAGACTCATGAGTGATTAACCTACTCCTAATCTCCTTTGCCCAAATGGATTTTAAGTCTCAAGTTTAAAGAACCATCAGTTTGTCTAGGACACCTAATGCACGTGGTTAAGTGTGAAGACTACATGAATGCAGTAGACTATATAAACAATAGGTTTAAAACATTAAAAGTGAACTAGAGATTGAATGTGAAGTCAATTTTGAGTCTCCAGTGTTGTCGCCACTGTGAACATCACAATTTTTACTATTGTGCTCGAATGAGTGGAATCTTACTTGCAACTCCCACCTTTTATCAATCATTAAAGGATCGAGAGGACGAAGGGATCATACATTAGTAATAGCCCTTACTCATGGCATGTGACTTAGACCAATAGGGGACCCTTGAGGCTTCATGTTAGATAGATGCCCCTTTTTCAAAGTAGGGGCCAATGGGGGACCAAGTAGGACAACACATTGGTATCATTCCTAAATACAATATGGAGTTGCCACTCGACTTTGGTCGAGAGAAGAACTTAGTGAAGGCAAAATTTGTACCTATTCTAAGTTAATTAGAAGACCCTTTTTGTCTTCACCCCATTAGAGTTCAGGTTTAAAAATTAGGTACGGGTTGGAAAAGGGGTTAGGCAGCACCAAACTACCTGGATATTAGGATTCAGCCATTAGACATCTTTGGTTCACTTTGAGTATTTTAACTGAGTTATTGATTAATCCAATTACCGCCCCTAAACATATATCTAAGCGTAATACATTTAGACAAACTAAGTCAACAAACCAAGGGAAAGGGGTCATGCACTCATGGTATGGGATAAACATGCATCATCCATTTACACATAATATCCATATGAGGGGATAGGGATAATGCATCATGGTATAGTGTCTCATCATGCACCATCATTCATTCACATACATAATCATCCATAATGGGGAAAGGGGATCAAGCATCACAACATAAAGTAAACATGCATAAACAACCATCCACACATATTACATTCAAAAAAGAAAATGGTTAAAATCGAGTTAATGGTCTAATCTCATGCATTCACACCTGCATTCAAGAAAAAGAAGCAAGTTAGTAATAAATTAACATGAAGACGAATAAACAAAAGACAACTCAAAGATAATAAAGAAATGGGTGTAAAGCCTAAGGTGATCACCATACCCTATTTCCATAGTCAAGGTGGCTAACAAGTTTCTATGTCCATAATATTCATATTCTATCATCACAAACTAAACAGTATAGATTATGGCATACATGAATAAATACATGAATCATGAACAATAGAGAAGATACGAACACATAAAAGGTCAAGCATTTGGCAAATATTAGGTTGCCTAAGACAAAGATTCACTTAAGTAAGGTCCTAGGTTCATTATACCCTCAATCACATTGCTTATAAAAAGCTAAAACATCTAGGGCAAAATTGAACATTAGGAGTAGTAAAGCACATATGAATCTAAGAAATCAAAGAGCTAAAAAGCACTATTCACTAGTCTATTCATGAATTTTAACATAAAAAGGGAAAAGGTCAAGGGAAACTTGAGTTCCTCTCTTGATTATTACCCCCAAGTGTCAAAAATGAAACCAAAAAATAAGATCAAGAAATCAAAGAAACTAGAAAACACATAGCCTCTAATCAATGCATCAAAGGCTATAAAACATTATTCACATGACAATTATGTATTTTAGCATAAAAAGGATTGCCAAGGTTAAAGGGAACTTAAGTTCCTCACTTGATTATCACCGAAAGATGTCAAAATAGAAACCAAAAAAAAAAAACTAAACTTAATGTTTAAAGGGGCAAGGATAACATACAAGTATGTTAAGTGAAAGAAAGCAAAGAAAACCATTTTGAAAACTAATCGAGACTCTATTCTGAAGTGAATAGGTGTTTTAGGCCATAAAGCCTCATCCTATTATATCACTAGGTTCACCAATCCCAAGAGATACCCCCAAAAGCAAGAAATCTGAAGCGCATAAAAAGAATTTATCTACTGGATTGTAGAAAACCTAGGTTGTTTAGCTATGGATAAGGATTGTACAGCCTAGGATGAGGGCTTTACAACATACTAATAAGGTTGTACAACCCTTATTTTCTGGGTTGTAAAATAGAAATAAGAAAAAGAAAGGAGAAGGAACAAGAAAGGGCAGGGGAGTCTTTAACATGTTCCAACAGTGTCTTTGTGCCCTCATAAGCACATGATTAACTTAATATCATCCAATAATGCTTAAGGAATACATAAACATAAAAGGAAAAAGGTCTAGTTCTACCTCAAAGAGAATGGAATAGAGTTAGGATTTCAGATTTCTATGTTTGTGATTATTTGAGAGGTAATTTTTATAGAGTAACCTTAGGATTTCTAAGCCTCCCTTTCTTCTTCAAATAAGGGGGTATTTACAGGTGTTGGGTGAGTGCACAGTGCCTAAAATAGTTTTAGTTAAACCATGGATGCATCTAATCACATAAAATAAGAGTGTTGTACTAGAATTATAGTTTATGTGTGAGTTGTACGACTAAAGATAGGTTGTATGGCCAAGGATAGGTTGTACGACCAAGGATAGATTGTACATCCCTATGTTAATACTATACAACCTTACGGTTTAAGATGGGGAATAGTTCTAAAAGTTTCTCTAGACTAAGGTTTAAGAAAGATTGTAGCCTTGAAGGAGGCTGCACAACCTTGTAGTAAGGGTTGTTGTACAACCTTATTTCATGGGTTGTATACCCTTCCAAACTTGGTTGGTAGCCCTAGGCTTAGCTTGGGTTTGATATTTGGTCTTAGACTTTGGGCTTCTCGAAGGCTTTCTAAGATCTTTCATTTTTACATTATATAATTCCCTTTCCATTTTAGGGATTTGGTTCAATGATTTTCATCATTAGGCTTTGTATCCAGAGATCCAAAATCTGATGCTCACATACAGGTTGTGACAAGCTTGACATAGTAAGCCATTGCATGATGTTATGACTATGATAAGCATTATATGTCATAGCATGCATGCATACCAAGGAGTTGCATTGACTATCTCACCCATAACATGTATACAGGCTATGATAGCCATGATGCCCATGAAAGAAAAGGGAATTGTAAGGTGGAAAAGAACTAAATTTGAATTTCAATCCTACCTGGCTGATTTTCACCCTTTCCCACATTGTACAAACCTCTATTTCCTCCATATTTCCCACAAATCTCTACAACATACATCCACCAAAATTCTAGTCTTCTTAAAATTCTTCTTTTCATTTTTTCTTCCTCATTATCTAGTTTTAAGTTTCTTTTGTTTCTCCATCTCTCTATACTAGCTCCATACCAAAATCATGTGCCTAAAAGCATCACCATCAAGAGCAAAAAGGAAGTAAATCCAAGGTATAAAGAAGGACTTAGCTCAAAATATATAATGTTCATTTCCCTATCATGAATGAAAAAGAAGGTGAGAGGTTCCTTTCACACAATTTTAGAGTTCATGTTCCTTGAAGATTTTTAGATGGTCCTACTCTAATTCAATAAGGGAATTAATGAAAGGATAAAAGAGATGTTAGAGATATTAGGTTAGACTAGTTTGCCTTCGCACCACTTAGGACTTATAAGAGGCTTAATCTAGAATTTTTCACAACACTATGTTTTAATGACGTAGGCTTTTATGAGGGAGTTTAAGATCAATCAAAATGCTATGAGAGATTCCTTTAAGTTTCTAAAAGCTGGAATGAGTGATTACCCTAAGATATTTAATGTTACATCCTATTGGTACTCACTATAGAGCATCTTCACTTTAAATTTTCATCAAGCTGCTAGAAGAGTCATAAGGGATATGTGTTATATGCTTATCCAAATTTTCATGTCATTTGCCATTTTTAAGAAAATAAAGCTCTAAGGAATCAAAATAAGAGTTGTTCTTTTTATGGTGTATCAAGAATAAGATGAAAGTTGCTACAATTTATAATTTTTTCTAAAACTTAATGAGTGTGGTTAAACACCCTAAGCATGCCATAAGATTAGGAGACATTATTATGGGTTTGCTATTCTCTTAATTGACTTTGATTCCATATAAATCAATAAGGAGCCTTTACCTAGCATGGGGAGTTTTTAGATCATTACACTTAAAAGAATAGGGATAGTCACATCTGGATAGGGTGAGCCTAGGTTGATAAAGTAAAGAAAGATTAAAGAATAGGCAAGTGATAGTGGGGCACCAAAATAGGAAGATTCTTCTTTGGAAGATAAGTAAAGTCATGATGATGAGCTTATTGGAGCACCTCTTAGACCTCTTCCTAGTTAATAAGGAAAGCAAGAAAATGTAAGAGGGAAAGAGCCACTGTAACAATTTTCCCATTATTTGGATGTTATGGATTAGAGACTTGTAAGGATAAAAAGGTTCAAAGGCATTAAGACTTCAAGTTGTGACAATATTAGGAGCTTGTTGACATCAATTTGCCATCACCTTCAACTTCTCCTTTGTAACAACCATTTTCATTTACTAATCATGGCATTCATATCAAAAAATTCATGTGCATTAAGGTTAATTCATCATACATATATAATCCAACATGTATTGAATGTTCATATATGTTAACTAATATTTAAGGCTAGTGACCACAAATTGATTCCTATCTACATATATGTACATGACACAAGGAGAGGAAAAGTTGGAATTTATCCAATGACCTAAGCTCTACTTGTCTATATGCAAAACTTTATGCTCTAAAGTTTTCAAACCCTATTCTTCAGTATCTGAAAAACATAATTGTGATTTGGTAAGTCATGACTCAGTGAATAAAAATAATCACCAGATTCTTATGGCACAACCAAGAATCAAATATCATCAGGATACAATATAAGTATACGAATTGAATATACAAGTGCAAATGCAATAGATTGATTTTGTCGTAACCTTGCAAGGCAAATACTACTCCCAGCAATTCATATTATTTAAGTGACATTTAATTTTGTTGGCCAGCACATAGCAAGTGAATCATTTAATCAATAACATGTGCCAATAGGACATGTTGGTCCCTTTTTCAAAGTGATTTACAAGTGTTTGACAAGCCGTTCACAACATCCTTTTCGTTCCATATGCAAGTGTTCATTCACAATGGTATACCAAGTAATCATTAAGATCATATACTTCTCACTTGACTTGTATTCACATGTAAGATGCCACAATTTAATCGCATATACATGTAATAAAACAAAACCATATCATAATATCATTACACATACACATTAGAATCCAATTATGGCTTTTACTCTCCTTTTGATGTGACCAACCTTTATGGTAGATTTGGACCTCTCTCTTGGGCTCCCCCAATGTGTTGGGATCCTAAAATTTGATACATGTATCATTATAAAATGTCAAAATGCATTTACATGCATGCTATGCAACTATGGTCATGTTCCATGCAAATGGACCTAGTATTTAAGCATATTGTTCTTGCATGGCAGCCTAACTTTGTTGTACTCTCACAGCAATAACTGTAGATATCCTTATCCAAATTACTTGAATTTCTTTCAAACAAACTAGATACATAATGATACAACATAGTGAAATTTCATATCAATATAAGACATATAGAAAATGTGGTGAATTTTTAAATTTTTCCCTATTTCAATGTCATCAATCTGAGAAGGTCTTACAATCATATGTATATATAAAATTGTACAAATCAAATTACAAAAATGATTTACCAAAAGATACATATCAAATATAGGAACATTTCTCATGCCTTATACATTGTCAAATCAGTCTATATGAGCACCAAAATAAAATAGTCAATCTCAAGGTGAGTAGGTTTTCAACACATTTAGAATCAATCACAATAAAGGAGCAATATCTCATCAACCATGGTATATTTGGCAAAAGACATAAATATACAACTTTCAATCTTGGAACATCACTAAATTCCCATTCTATGGTCATCAAATTCTTCATGTTATAGTGATCAATAAATGTCTAAAAAGTTTCTCCATACAATTAATGTCTCCATATTTTCAAAGCAAACATAATGGCAGTAAGTTCTAGGTAATGTATAAGGCTTTAGTTCTCAAGATGCATATGTAATTACCTTGCCAAGCTGCAGTAAAACATATCTCATACCTTGATGAAAGGCATCACTATAAACTATAAATCCTCTATTACCTGTAGGAATTGTAGTAGATGTCAATCTATCTTTTAATTCATCAAAACTGTCTTGACATGTTTTAGACCACTGAAATGCTATATTTTTTCAAAGTAACTTAGTCAAAGGAGCAATTATAAGTTACAAGCCTCAACACTCTTAAGGGGTTTCCCATTTTACTATTGCTTTAATTTTGTTTAAATCCACCTTTATGCCCTTTTCAGAAACTACATGTCCGAAAAATAACACATGGTCAACCTAAAACTTGCACTAGCTTAATTTATCAAATAACTATTTTTTTCTCAAAATTTGCAACACAATCCTCAAATGTTGTTCATGCTCTTATTTACTCCTTGAATACAACAGTATGTCATCAATGAACATAATTACAAATTTGTCTAAGTAGGGCTAAAACATTTTGTTCATAAGATAAATAAATGTAGCTAGTTCATTAGTCAAACCAAATGGCATCACCAAAAATTCATAATACCCATACCTAATATAAAAAGCAGTCTTCAGTACATCTGGGTTTGAAATTTTGAGCTGATAATATCATGATTTCAAGTTTAGAAAACACTTGTGCTCTTTGTAACTAGTCAAACAGATCATCTATCTTTGGCAAAGGATATTTGTTCTTCACATTAACCCGATTCAACTGCGTATAATCAATACACGGCCTTATTGTCCCATCTTTATTTTAAACAAATAACATAAAGCACACCAACATGACACACTAGGTTTGATGAATCACTTTTCAAGTAGTTCTTATAATTGAGTCTTCAATTCTCTCAACTCAATTGGAGCCATCCTATAAGGTGCAATACATATTGGTGTTGTTCTTGGGACTAATTCAATTATGAATTCTATCTCCCTATTAGGTGGCAAACCATTTGAATATTCTGAAGTAATTCATTTTGTGAACCTTGTGTCTACCACATGCGCCAAATAAGCCTCACAACCACCTTCAATCATGCAAAAAGCCTTAATAACAAAAACTAGACATGTAAGAACAATTTGGCTTTCCCCATAAAACACAACCCTTTTATAATTTGTAGATTCTAGAACAAATTCCTTAGTAAAACAATTCACTATTACATGATATTTAGACAACCAACCCTTACCCAATATCACATCAAATTTATAGAATGGAATAGTACTAGATTAGCATTCAATTCAATATCATCAATGTGAATCACACAATCACAACATGCCTTATCCACAATCATCACATCTCTCAAAAAAGTACTAATACATAGGTTAAAAGTTAATGTTTACTGCACAATTGTGATACCATGTTCAACGAAATGAATGAATATGTGGAGCCAATATCAATTAATGCATCAACTTTTAAATCATGGAAAAAAGGTTTACCAGTGATAACTTCTAGAGTACCAATAGCTTCTTACTTAGTCATAGCAAGTACTCTGGCCTATATCAGGGGTCTAGAATTGTACCCTTATGATATGCTCATACCTTGACCAGTTGTAGTTATTCTACCTCTACCCCTGCCAAAATGATACTCTAGCTCCACTAGCTTTTGAAACTTTAACTATGGACTCTGATGTAGCTCTACCTTTGCCTCCCTCTAACATCTAGATCTTTTATGAGAATCTCTAAGAATATGATCGAAAGACCCATAAAAGTAGTACCCACCAGTCAATTTTTTTCATTCACCCCTATGTTGTTGCCACAATGTACACATAAGGGTCGTTGTTGCATACCTTGGCCTTGACCTCTGCTTGCATACAATGAAACTCCTAATACCCTGCCCCTATATCTAGAGTAATAACCCCTAACACTAGACTGTGATGGCATATAATCTCTATATTTACCTTCCTTTTTGTTAAAATCTCCCTCCTTTTTACTCATTACTTTGTCCTTTGTTTTTCTAATCTTTCCACACAATAAAGTAAGCAAAATTGCTTCACATAAATTTATAAGAGATATAACCCTACAAATTTCATATTTTGCTTTTTGTCTAAATCAACACATAAGGTCTTCAAAATATATGAAAATAGTTAGATTGAGAAATTTTTGGTTCATTGTGAACCGGCCCTAATGAAGGAGCCATAGCTCTTTATAAACACCAAATTAAGCAAAACTGTTTGACATCCTTTTAGATGGGCCATAAAGCTACAACTTTCATGGTTTACACTTTTCCTAATTCCTCTTCTAGGGTTATGAAATCATGGGTTCAACAAGCTACTCTAATAACAAAACCAACACAATTAGCTCTGTTTTTCTTATGCTACAACATCCATACATTAGCTCCCCCTCAATTACTCCATAATTCTTACTAACCATGCATGATTAACATGTCATGAGGGAGGAATTTCATGTAGGAAAAAGGTAAATTAATTTACTTCTTTTTTAAAAACCAAAAAAGCTCAGGGTTCCTTCGTAAGTAGCTCACTCTTCTCTCTCTCCTTCTTATTCTTCTTCTTTTTTCTCTTATTCTTCTTCTACCTTTCTTTCTTTACTCCTTAGCTCTCTTTTTCTTCTATTACTCCTCATGTTTATCCTTTCTAATATGCTTCTAAAGGATGAAAACTTCAATTTATAAACCTATTTTAATAAGACAAAATCATGGTGTCTCATTTCCATTGGTTGGAAGTTTACTTTTCTTCCTTTAGTCCCTCTTCTTTACTCCTTCATCACTTCCATCCATCTCTTAATCCTTATATACTCTTTATATTTGTAAATAAACTCTAAAACACCATTATTTATGAAGCTATAACATGCATACAACATGAGATAATTTGACATACAACTATATAAACATTTTGTATATGTTCAAGTGTCCCACATGTAATGGTACAAGTGTCATCATCATACTTATCAAATTCACATATAAATGATTATTTATCCAATGCATATGTTCATATGGGATTGCAAATCATTTATGCAATGGATATTTCATGTGAGAATGTTAATGAATGAGGATAGGGATGTTACATCCTTAATTTTAGTTATGCCCTTCTTTTGATGTTATGGATGTATTTATTGCTTTTATGATGTATTCATGATGTATGGCGCATTTCTTTACACCTAGTTTTATTGTTGTTTCTGTTGGTTTAGCTTATTTGTGAACAGTGATGTGATGGTGTCATGATTATGTTTTAATTATACTTTAATTTGCATTTTCACATTTATGTTGGTTATTTTATGTTTTCTTTTTCTTTTAACATTTTGTCGGATGCCTGAGTCTTTTGTTTTCTTTAGTTTTAATTGTAAATATAGGCTAATCACAGTTTGAGAATTTAGAAGAAACTAAACTTCCACTAAGATTAGAGGGAAGTATTTCTTTTTATATTACCTCTTTTTATCTTTTGAGCTTAAGAATGCATGTCATTTAGGATAATCATATTTAAGTATAGGGGGGTAAGGAAAATTATGCTTGGACCTATGCATAAGGCTAAATAGACCAATTTTTTTGTAATTTTTGCAAAGATATATGGATTTGTTTGGTTTTATTTGGTCGATACTATGATTGTTAAAAGATAATGCCATTGTTTAGTTGTATGTGAGATGGATGAATTTAGAGTTGGCTGCAATGTGTAAAGTGTAACTTATGAGTTTAGGAGAGTGAAATTTAATAGCATAATACTTTGCATCTATATGGAAGCAAGTCATGTAGATAGTTATGAATAGATGTAATTATGTAAGCTTAATTAAAATAAGGATTGCTATTATACTTTGTTAATTAATATTGATGAACTAGTTTTTATGAGATGTGATTTAGGAATGATTAAAGTAAATAATATCTACTTCATTATTTTTAGGATGCTTAGTAACCAAGGATCTTCATGATCAATATTGATTTTTGTATAAAATGGCAATAAAAAGAATGAGTATGCAAAACATTTGAAATGCAGTTATATGTTGAGTAACCAAATGCATTTGTTACCCTTATTTATATTTACATAAAAAGTCATATAAACTCTTTAAGAAAGAAAGAAAAAGTAAAAGTAAAAAATTGTGCTTAATGTGATATGAATCCTAATGACCTCTTGTGCTTAAAACGTATCTTTTCATTATTAATTAACAAATATAATAGTGATTTGGCATTATCTATATTATGATTATGCATATTGATAATTTATAGAATGGTTGTTATGATATGTATGTAAAGTATCGCTTCATTATTTCTAGTTTTTTATGAACAAATGAGTTTCTTTTTCAAAGTATCAACTTAACTATAGTTTATTTGTTTCAA
Organism: Omphalea diandra; assembly: GCA_949677035.1. NCBI lineage: Eukaryota > Viridiplantae > Streptophyta > Magnoliopsida > Malpighiales > Euphorbiaceae > Omphalea > Omphalea diandra. Next base: position 16,851 of record CATIWR010042322.1, read on the forward strand.
GGAAATCCTTAACTAGTACGTCTATTCTAATACTTAAGTGATTGGTATCACAAGTGAAGTTAAATTATAGTGTAAAGTTTATAAAGGATTTTGTCTATATAGTTACTCAAGAATAAGTAACAGTTCAAATGTGAAGAAATTTGTTAGGCTTAATTTGTTCATAGTAATTTTAGTGAGTTTTGAGCTTGATTTAATGTATTTTTATGATGAATTTAAGCTATTTTAAGTTTTTTTATATTATTTCTTGCATTTGAACATTTGAAAGGTGCTTAAGGGGTTTTGGAGAGAAACTAAAGTAAAACAGGCTAAATAGACAACTCTAAGGACTAAGCAAGAATTTTAACCATGCAAGGGAGAAAGTATTTTGTTGCAACCATGATAGAAGTCACCACCAATGACTCTTTATGGAGCAACTCTCCATCACGACCATGACTAAACTTGCAGCCCATGGCACCTACAATGCATTCTCTATAATTTAGCCTATGTTTTAGCTATTTTAAAGAGCTAAAAAGAGAACCACTTAGAGCTTTTTTTAAGGGAGTGAAAAGAGATTTTTTATCCATTAAGAGATTCACTTTTAAGAGAAGAAAATAGGGTGAAAAGAGTATTCAATTCGAGATCTTTTCTAAGAATTCAAGAGATCACTTAAAAAAAAGATAGAGAAATAAGAGATCTTATAGATCATCAAGATAGTTTAGAGAATTCTATTTCTTTTTTCTTATTTCATATTTCCTTATTCAAGATGATGCTTAAATAATTGGATTTAACATACTTTGTTCATATGTTAGGCTATATCTTTTATCTAAGGGGTCAATATAGTTATGAAAGAGATTGAAAGATTTATGATTTTAGTGACAATGTTGGATCTTTGTTTCTTTTACAAGTGAATTATTTTAGAACATTATGCCTGTAATTAATTAGCCACCAATTGCTTGATTTGTGTTTCATTTATAGATCAAGAGAATATAAATTGAAATAGACCTGAAATTAATTCCCTTAGGTTAAGTGATGAGTAGATATACCCACTTAACCTATTGTTATCTTTAAGGATTGCTAGACCTAAATGAGCGATTTGTCTTTAGTTCATTTTGAGAAATGATTTTATGAAATAAAATTGCAAAGTTAAGGGATTATTTTAGAGAAAAGATTTAAACACCATAAAGATAATTGATAGTTGTAAGCATAATTTAACTTGTCATTAGAAATAAAGCTTCATGAAATTCCATTAGGTCGATCAAGTCTTAGGTTGATTAATATAATGTTTTTTTACTCGTTGTTTTTGCTCTTTTGCTATAGCTTATTTATGTTTTCTCATTTTCATTTCATTTATAGGTTTCAATCTATATATCATTTAATTTCATTTTAGATAAAAATATAATCATCATATTTTAGTCCTTATCCATGCTTTTCTTTATGGAAATGATATCCATAGTTACTTTGCACTATTATATACTTATACGATCCATATAGTTACGACCATTCTCAAGTTAAATACCTATCAAATGGAGACTTTTTGGGAATAGTGAGTCTACACTTCAAGAGCAAGATAATGCCATTTAGACTCACTAATGTGCCCACAACATTTATAAACTTTATGAATTGAGTATTTAAACTAATGTGTCATTATGTTCATTAATGATATGTTAGTTTATTCTTGGAGTGTGAAGAATCATGTTTATCATCTATGATTAGAATTACAAACTTTGAGGGAACATTAGTTATATATCAAATTCTCCAATTATGAATTTTGGCTTTCTAAGGTGCATTTCCTTGGTCATATAGTATCTAAAGAGCATTTAGAGGTAGATTGGATCGTAAGAATAATAAAGTTATAAAACAGTAGCCTAGACCCACTATTATTGTACAAATTGAAAGTTTTCAAGGATTAGCTTATTATTACAAGTGTTTTATGTAAGATTTTTCTAAGATTGTAATACCTATAACTCAAAAGAACCAAAAATTCATATGAAATGATGATTATAAAGCTAAACATGTTAATTTTAGCTCCCATTTTAGCTTTACCATTGATTGAACAAAGGTATATTACATATTGTGATAATTCTAGAGTGGGTTTAGGGTATTCAATATTGTAGAATAGCAAACTGATTGTCGGTGCCTCTTACTAATAGAAACCTAATGAAATGAACTACCTTACCTATGATTTAGAGATGGCAATAGTTATTCATGCTTTTGAAATTTGGCGATATTATTTATATGAGGTTACTTGTGAGATCTTTATAAATCACCAAAGCCTTAAATATATATTTACATAAAAGGAGTTGAACCTTAGTATGTGCGCCCAAAGCATGAATCAGGTTTGCATTTAAATAAGTGGAATCTTGCTTATAACTTCATCCTTCTATCAATCAATAGGGGATCAAGAGGATAGGGATCATACATTGGTATTAACCCTAAATTATGGCTCTTATTTGGATCATCAAGGGATCATTTAGGCCTCATGCACATTAGAAGCCCTTACTCTAATTTTAGTGGTCAATGGGCGACTAAGGCAGGACAATACATTAGTATCATCCCTAATGGACTGTGGAGTCACCAACTGACTTTGGTCAGGATAAGAATCTAAGCAAGGATGAAATCTAAGCCTACCTAAATCATTTAAAAGGTCTTGTTCATTTTGACCCCATCAGAGATTGAGTTCAGAAATAGCGTACATCTTATGAAAGAGCTTAGGCACCTCCAAATTACTTGGATATTGTGATATGGCCTTCAAGCATCTTTGCTTCATTTGTTACCATTTTAGCCTTATTATTAATTAGTCTAGTTAATGCTCCTAAACATGTTTTTAGGTAGTCCAATCAAGCGGATCAAAGCAATACAATCAATCTTTAAGAGGGAGGAGTAATACATCTAATGTCTTAAGAGGGGATCATGCATAATTAATAATCATAATTATGATCATCAAGGTCAACATGCATAATCAAACATAGCATATGCTAAAATAGACACCTATAAAAGCATAGAAGTTAGTGATCATCATAGAAGCAAAACAACAAAATAAGCAAAAAAAAAAAAAAAAAGGAAATGCACTCAAGTAAAAAAGGTCTCATAAAATCTCCAAGTTAGGAACCCATGTATGCATCTATGTTTACCATTCCATATTAATAACAAAATATATAAAGCACTAATAAAGAAAAGCATGAGTAATATGAAGACATGATGCATAGAATTCATAAAGTGCATGTATAGGATAAAAGAAAGGTCTTTGGTAAGGATTAATGTTACTAACTTGGATTCTTAGGATCATTAGATCCTCATCCATCAATACTCCTAAAGAGTCATAGCAACTTCAAGATATCCATAGCTATTAAAAGAGCTAGAATATCACGATGGTAAGAAGATAAATTTCATAAACCCATAAATGCATATGTTTCATCAAGTCATGAGAACAGGTCAAAAGGAGGGGTGATAAAGTAAATTACTCTCTGCTAAACATGTTTAAAGAACCTACATAAAGAAGAGAAGAAGGTGGTTAAGCTAGTGAGCTAGCTATCTCCTCTTCATGGCAAAGACAAAACTCATGAGAATAACAAATGAATCACAAACACGCATTAGGGTAATTAGGCTCTTAAGAATAAAGAATTCTTTATCCCAATCATATCCCTAATAATATTAACATAAACATAACAAAATATTAAAGGGAGAACATAAAGAAAATGAATTTAAACCATTAACACATAAGTTGTAAGACCCTTCCTTATTAATCCTTATTCCACTAAATGGAAGAATAGGGATCATGGGTATAAAACCTAACCCTATTCTATGGTTGGAGCTCATAAGGGAACCCATTGGAACTTTAGAAAAACATAAGAAAATGGGTAAGGGAAGAAGTAGAAAAACAGTGTTACTCCTCAGACAAAATGGGTTTTACAAACCAACTGGTGGTTTGTACAACCTACTTAATGGTATGCACAAACCATAAAGAGATTTGTACAAACTACTAAGATTAAGATTTTATAAAAATGAAAATGAAAAGAAAGGAAAAGAAAAAAGGAAGTAAGCTAGGTTTTGGATGCTTTTCTAACTATGCCTTACCCTCAGAGGCACTTGAGTATATGGATTGTCTTGTAAATGCTAAAGGATATGCAAAACAAAGTCTCAAAAACCATACGAGATACCTTGGATCTGTTATTTAATGGAATGAGTGTTTGGTTTCTATGTGTTTAGGATGTTTCGATAGCAATTTTCACAAAGTAACACTAGGGTTTCCAAGCCACTCCTTATCTCTCTAAATAGGGGGAGGAGGGGTATTTATAAAGGGTGAGGGGTACATTAAAGCTAGAATGGTTCAAATTGTACTTCATTAATCAGTCGTAACAAACAAGGGCTATGAAACTTTTAGAATTAGGGTTTCATAGTGGTTTGTACAACTAAAAGGTTGTTTATACAACCTACTATGTTGGTTGCACAACTAAGGGGTTATAAGGGATAAGGTTCTAAAAAGTTTTATGGATTAGGATTCTTTACTTGGCTACACAGCCAAGTCAATGGTTGTACTACTAAATCAGTTGGTTGTAAAACTAATCAAATAGTGGCTGACAGAATTAGGCTTTTAGGCTTGGTTTGGGGTTTGATCTAAGGCTTCTTATGGCTTTTGTTTTTCTTCCTTTGCAATTTCCCTTACATTTTGGGGAATAACTACATTATTTTTCATCATCAAGCTTACGTCCTAAGGCCCAAAACTTGATGCTTGCACTTAGAAATAGTGGATGGAACTATTTAGTGATTATAATTGTACTTTGGAATACCATCCAAGTAAAGCCAATTTTGTAGTACATGCCTTAAGCAAGAAGTTAATGGGAAGTTTAGCTTACAAAGGAGACCTATTGTGCAACAAGAGTAGTAAGTCCTCTCATTTGATATTAAGTTAAAACTAATAAAGCATGGCTCATATATAGCTCAAATAATAGTTAGATCATTATTGATAGATAGGATTGGTCAAGCCTAACATTGAGATCCTTAATTGGTGAAACTAGTTAACGCAATGCAATAAGGAACTTCCCCCAACTTCAAACTTGACCAACAAGGTGTTCTATTAAGCTAATAATTTATGAGATGAGCTAATGAGAGAAGCTCATAACTTAACTTATAACATTCATCTAAAAGCCACCAAAATATACCAAGATCTGAAGGATAAGTGAATGAGAGGCATTAGTAGAAAACCATCAAGACATTGATCAACATTTTTATCACATGTGAAATTTATCAAAAGGTCAAGATTATGCATAAAGAACCTACATGAATGCTTAATACATTATAGATCCCTAGGTGGAAATGATATAACACAGCTATAGACTTTATCATTTGATTGCCTATTGTTTCTAATCAGCATGATTCTGTGTGAGTCATTATTAATAGATTAACTAAGATTGTACACTTCATTCTAGTCAAGGTTAAATATTTGTGGATAACTTAGCTTATATATGGATGAGATTCTATGTCTTCATAGAGCTCTAATATCTACTATACTAAATAAAGGGACATAATTCAAATCTCTATTTTGAAGGAGTTTATAGAGAACTATAGGTACCATATTAGATTTTAGCATTTCCTTCTACCTCATATTGATAGTTGATTTAAATGTAACATTCAGACCTTAGAGTTGATGTTACAATTGTATATGTTTAATTATAATGAATCATGAAAGAAGTATTTACCATCAATTGAGTTTTCCTATAATAATAGCTACTATACTAGTATTAGTATGATACCATTTGAAGCTTTGTATAGTCACAAATGTAGAACCCCCATCTATTAGGAAGAAATTAAAGAAGTAAAATTGTTTGGACTTAAGATGGTTAGACTCATCAATCATGTTATATTATTGATTAAAAGCAATTTAGAACAGTTGTGAGTTGGTAGAAAAGCCATATTAATCCTAAATGTTAGGATGTTCAATTATAGTAAGATGATTGTGTTCTTCTTAAGGTCTCTCTTATGAAAGGGATCTTATGCTTCTGTAAAAAGGAAACTAGCTCATTGTTACATTAGATCCTATAAGTTCATCCATTTGGTGGGAAGAGTTTCTTATCAATAAATTTACCTTTAAAACTAGCAAAGTTCCATCTAATATTCCATGTGTCGATGTTAAGGAAATTTGTTTCAGATCCTTCGTAAGTTATAACTAAACTAGATATTGAACTTACTTTAGATTTGACATATGAAGAATAGTTAGTGCAAATCATTGACACCCATATCAAGAAATTAAGGACCAAAGAGGTTGTAATGGTTAAAGTTTTATTGAATTGCCATAATTTGGAGGAATGCACGTAGGAAACCCGAGATAGTATGCTTCGATGTTACCATTATCTTTTCCAATAAGGTATGTTATAATTTCATACACGGATGAATTGTTTGAGGTAGGATGTTTTATAAGGTTTGGTATATAGTTACATTGTTTTAATATAAGGTTTAGTGGATAATTGCATTGAATTGATGTTTTTATCTATTTATGTTTAATGTTTTCCTAATATGTGTACAATGTGGTAATGATATGTTTTAGATGTTTAGTGTTGATGTTTAAAGTATCTTGAAGGAAGGAAGAAAATGTTGGAAACAAAGCTTCCATAAGTGTTATGGTTTGAAAGATGCATTTTAGTGGACATAGGAAGTATTTTTGGTTGAGTATCTTTACTAGGCATGAACTTTTAATCTTTAAGACCAAATGTGCAAGAAAATAGTGTTTGGCTAGAAAGAGGACTTCTAATAGTCAAAAATGCTCTTTGCCAAACATGAGTTAACATGCACAAAATGGACTTTTTCACACCCCTAACCGCCTTACTTCACCTTCTTACAACCTATACATGACCAAACATCATTTTTCCTCAATTTTAACAGTTGTAAACACACCAAAACTCTTTCAAGACTTCCCATCCATCTGTGGCAACTAAATTAAGCTAAGAAAATCAAGTTTGTTCAACATCTTCCTCCATTTGTTCAAGTTAGTTAGTGATTTCCTTCTTTATTTTTTAAAGTAAAGTACCATCATCCATGTCACTTATATACCTGTTTTATGATTGAGCATAGGTGTTTATAGTTTTTTTTTTTTTATGATGGAGGAGATGAAGTTTGGTGTTAGAATGACTTAAGAAGTGATGTTGTCTTCAAAAGAAGTCTTGGAAAGACTTAAAGTGTGTGGGCTATTTCTCTTAATTCTTGATGACTAATAATTATTTAATTATTAATTAGTGTTTTAATTTTCATGTTTGAAAACATAATTGAGCTTGATTTGTGTTTTACACCTTAATTGCAATGAACGCAACATTGATGTCTTAATGAACTTCATAATTGTTCTTATGTAAATAGCTTATATTTGCTAAGAAGATTGATGTTAATTAAGTTTCTTTGAAATTATTTAATACTCTAGAATTATGATTAATGTTGTATACATGAGTGTAAGGAGTGTCATTGACCTAGTTAGGATAGAGATAAGCATTAATATGTTAATGAATGTTCAAATAAGCTTATTTTGATAGATATATACATGTAATTGCTAAGTGCTACTAGTAAGTGTGATATTGATCATAGTAAGTAGAATTTGTGCATTGTGAAAAAGAGATTTGGCTAGTTATGTTTAGATTGATGATGTGATATATTATAATGTTAAATGAAATGAATGCATGCATGACACGACTATTGAGTGCACTCCGTTATATAAGAGTAAGGCATGGCTAGTGACGCAACTCCCTAATGAGAAATAAAAAGTTAAGCTAGTAAGTGAGGAAACTCCTTTGGGGTAGGGATTGGCTTATAGGAAGGAGATGTAGTCTCCCATAATGCTTTAAGTGAGGTTTCCTTATGGACTTAGGTGAGGGTGTCTAATGTTCGATTTGAACCAAAAAAACCCTTAATTTGAAATTTTGATTCAATTTATTTAAAAATTTGATACAATTCAATTTTAATTTATATATTTCTTAGTTAAATCAATTCAATTTGGTTTTTGAAAAAAAATTAAAAAATCAAGCCAACCTAATTAGTTTAACAGTTATTAATTTTTTATATATATCTTATACATAATAGAAACCTTTTTGATAATTAACTAAAAAAAGGAACTACCCACATTCTCCCTTTTGCGCTTCTTTTACACTGCACACCCAACCTCTCTCCCTCTATTTTGCTTTCTATGTCTTCTCCTATACTTTTTCTCGCTCTCTTTGTTTTCTTCATCGATAATAACCATAACTTACCAACCTTCAATTTGTCATAGCCAACCCTCCCTCTAATAAATCTCTTCCTATTGTTGTCTCTATCTCCTTCTTCTCTCTTTCAAATCATTTCATTCTCTTATCCTTAGATCTTCATCTACTAAAGTTTAAAAATAAAAGAAGAAAATAGTTAAATAAAGTTTTTGAAAGGTACATGTTAGCACTGGATTTTGGGACTTAGAATGCAAGCCCGATGATGAAAATCACTGAATATATTCCTTAAAATGTAAAAAGAAAAGCCAAAGGAAGAGAATCAAGGCCTTAGGAAACCTTAGAGAAACCCAAAACCAAACCCAGAATAAAGCCCAAGACCAAACCTAATAGAAGCCTAAAATGGCATGCTAAGGTTCATGGGTTGTGCAGCCCATTATGACCCTAGCCTTAAGAACCTTTTGGAACTAGTCCCCCCATAAACCCTAGGACTGTAAAGCCCTAACAGATGGATGTATAGCCTAGTCCTAGCTATACAGCCTAAGTGCAAACCCTAATTTTAAGAGATTCATCCCCTTCTCTATGATTGGACACATCCATGGTGTAAAAAGAACAATTCCTAGTCTTATAAATGCCTTCACACTTATAATTAACCCCTCATTTGAAGAGGGAGGAGAGACTTGGAAACCCTAATGTTACTATGTTAAAATCACCTCTCAAACATCCCTCAAACATAACCCATTTCAATCACTTCCAAGGTATAATTAGGCCTAATCTCTTAACTTTCGTACATTCCTAAAAGGCATTTTGGAGGATATTACTAAACTTGTACGCTTCTGAGGGCACAAAAACACATAAAGGCATCCAACAACTCCCCTCTTCCTTTCTTTTTCTTCCCTTTCTTCTCTTTTCTATTATTTTCAAAATAAACAGGGGTTGTACAACTTTGTTTATAAGTTGTACAGCCTTGTATCTAGGTTGTACAACCCAGTTTGCCTAGTAGTCAGTTTTGCATAAATGGTTTTTTTCACATTCAGATTTCATCTTTTTTAAACCCCTTTTTTTGAGATTTTCCAATGTTCCAATAGTAGAATAAGGGGAGGATAAACATCCAAGGATCCTTATTCATATTAAAAATGGAATTTTAGGGTGATTTTTAAATGTTCTACTAGCTTTCCTTACACAATACTTTATGTTCCTTCGTTTGTGATTTAGTGTAGTGTTACGTTTCTATTTTGGATCTCTTTTTTATAGTGACCAAGTAAGGGGTCAACCACTCTTAGGATCTTGAGAGTCATGACATGTTTGGTTTTTTTTTTATTATTATACATTTATATGCGCTACTAAATGCATGTTTTAGCATTAGAATCCCTTTTTGGGATGATATTCCAATCTTTGTCATGCTTGGCAATGCCCATGGATGCCATGCTATTTTAGAGCTACCTAAGTTGAGGTTTCATCAATCCTATGATCCTTCATGTGATAATTTTTTTCCTTAGGCCACTTCATATCCTCCAAATGCCTTGTATTTCATGTTCTCTTCTCTCATGTTCATGATTTATGTACTTCTATTTTGTTTGCTTATTGGATGGTTATAAGGAAATGTGTTATTGTGGATTTAGATGCATATCTAGACACCTTTTGCTTAGGAGAGATGGTAATATGTGTTATATTCATCTCTTATGCTTTAAGTTCATTTAATTTGTTTATAGTTATTTCATGTATGAATTTGTTTTCTTTCCATTTGACCTATGTTTTATGGACTAATGTGTGTTCATTTTTGTAGGTTAAGAAAGCAAATAAATGAATGTTTTTTATCTATTTAAGTTCATTGCATGATAATCCCACCATTTGGATATGTATCCCCCATCCCCGCCTTGTATATATATATTATTTATTATTTTCTTACATCTTACATATCGTTCATGCATTGCATACTTTATTATTATGGTTGATGGCTTATTTACATGAATATTCCTAGGCGGATAAATAAGAAATTGATTAATAAAGGCAAAATATAAAAATGAACCATTGATTGCCTGAAGGCTAGATCCCTATATCTATGCGACTTGGGGGTGCTTAACCTCTTCCCCAAAGCTGAACCCAACTCTCGAACCCAATCTCTGATGAGGTAAAGACGGATTGGGTCTTCTAAATTACTTAGGCCGACTCAAAATTTGTCTTTGACCAAATTCTTGTCCCAACCAAATTGAGGTGGCAACTCTACATTTCACCTAAGGATGTTACCAATATGTCGGCCCGCCTTGGTCCCCCATTAACCCCCACATTAGAAAAGGGCCTTCTATCTGGTATGAGGCCTCAAGGATCCCACGTTTATCCAAATTGTGTGTCGTGATTAGGGGTTATTACCAAAGTATGACCCTCGTCCTCTTGATCCCCTGATGATCGATAAAAGGTAGGAGTCACAAGCAAGATTCCATTCAATAGATTATAGCTATAAAAATTCAAGGCGCTCACAATATATAATTAGTGTTCTAAAAATTTTGAATTACATGGCTTGATTTATATATTCTTTCTTCAAATTAGGTGTTTTGGTGCTCAAATTATTAGCCCTTGTGCACCAAGAATGAGGGCTAAATTAGTGAAAAATTTAAATTTTTGAGGGAAAGGTTTGTAAAGCAAAAAAATAAAAGAAATAAAAGAGGAGTAGAACACACCAAGTTTTATGGTGGTTTAGGCATTAACCAAACCTACAACCATTCCCCAATTCTTCCAATAATTTTTAATGGTGTTTTAAAGCTCACACCTAACTTTATAACTTGTGACAAAGACTCACATACAACCTCACAAGTGTTTCACAAGGCTAACTCTCAACCTATACAAGAGTTTTGTAAAGCTCACTCTAAAATCGAAAATAAGAGTTTTTGAAATAAAGGCTCACTCTTAAACATAAACCCAATGTTGTTTAATGGTCACACCAAACAACAACAACTCAATTATAATAAATTGAATGCTTAAAGGTCGAGAAATGAATTTATGAGAGTTTTGCTATAATGAATGTTATTCTCTTGCATTCAAGTTCATTTAGAAGTGTATTTACAGGCTACCACCACTAAAAAGATGTTACGAACAAAACTATTCCCAAATCTCTAAAGTATGCTAGGCATATCTTCCATTTATTGCTTGTCATATGAAACTTGCGGTCGACGTGGCATAAAGCTATTGGTTCTTTAAGAAAAATAGTTGTTACATCTCTTAAGTAATATTGAAAGTCATAATCTCTATTTTCCTCATTGTATGTGATACTCACCATGAAATTGTTTGCCCAAATGGAGATGTTGCTTCACCAAATTTGTGGTCGCTACCATGAAATTTAATCTTTCAACGATTCTTTGGGACAGATGGCATAATGTAGTTGAAGATTTGATTCCCTCTAAGTGAATGCAAAAGTCACGGTTATTGTAACATCCCTATCCACATTCATTGGCAATATCACATGAACATATTCATTGTATAAATGATATGAAATCCCACATGAACATATGCATTAGATAAATGATCATGTAGTCATGCGATTTGTAGAAACATGACAATGACACTTGCACCGTTATATTTGGGACACTTGAACATATATGTAGTGTTTGTATAGTTGCATGACAAATTGTCTTATGTTATGCGCATGTTATAACATCATAAATAATGGTGTCATAGAACTTACTTAAGATTATAAGGAGCATATAGGGATTGAGAGATGGATGGAGGTGCTTAAAGAGTGAAGAAGAGGGACTAAAAGAGAAAAAGTGAACTTCCAACCAATGGAAATGAAGCACCATGATTTTATATTATTATAATAAGTTTATATCCGCTAATTAGGGTAAGATTTAAAAAAAAAAAACGTGGGTTATACCAGAAACAAAGAGAGAGCAAAGGAAGAAGAAAGAAAGGAAGAAGAAGAAGAAGAAGAGAGGGAGAAGAGTGAGCTGCCTAAGGTTTTCCAATTATGGGACAGTAGGTAAGCAAGTTTATCTTCTTCTCAACTGAAATTAACCTCTCATGACATGTTAATCATGCATGGTTAGTGAGAATTATAGAGAAATTGAGGTAGAGCTCTTGGATGGAAGTTAAATC
>CATIWR010042330.1:0-17790 GCA_949677035.1 Omphalea diandra
ATGACTACGTATTAGAAATTCTGGGTTCTGTCTTGCTGGTCCAGTTTATGGACAAGTTAGCAACATGGATACCTCGGCTTTATACCATTAGATAACCATAGGAATCTGTCTCAAACTTCAAGATATTTCATCTTTTTCTGCTTTAAGCTAAACTTGAGAATGAAAGGTTGTCCGGTAAGAAGAAAGTGGGAATTATTGTTGGCGCTACCCTAGCAGTCATGAGCATGCTAATATCTGCTTATGGAAGAGAAGAAAGCAAGGTAAACAAACTCATATATGAATAGAGTTGATGCATCTATTAAGATTTCTGATTTTTCATTCTAGATATGTCAGCAATATGTTGATATCAAAGTGATATCCTAAATTATGTAGGATGTAGCCAATTATATGATAAGTAAGCTAATTCATTTTCATAGGGGACTAAATTCAAGTGCAATTGGTTAATACTCGATAATTGTAGGAATGACCAATAAAATTTGGGAAAAGATAAACGGACAGAAGGGAAGGAGGAAGAAATGGAATTACGATTGTTCTCTTTGACCACCATAGCAGATGCCACTAATAACTTTGCAAGTAGCAACAAGTTGAGAGAAGGTGGTTTTGGATCTGTATACAAGGTAGCATTCTCAGTATCCACATATGCATTCTATCTTCTAAATAAAACTACTTATGCTTTATGAGTGGTGATTTAGGGTACATTGAAAGAAGGCCAAGAAATAGCAGTGATGAGGCTTTCATAATGTTCTAGCTAAGGATTATTAATGGAATTGCACGAGGACTTCTGTATCTTCATCAGGACTCTAGACTGAGAATCATTCACAGAGACCTGAAAGCTAGCAACATTTTATTAGACAAAGACATGAACCCAAAAATTGCAGACTTTGGGCTTGCAAGAATGTTTGGAGGAGATGAAATTGAGGCCAATACAAAAAGAGTCGTCGGAACATAGTTAGTGTCCATATATAACCTTGTTTTCTGATTTATGGTTTGCTTGTTTTGGTGGTTTTTTCTTATTGATGACATTTTTGCAGTGGTTATATGTCTCCTGAGTATATGGTGGATGGACTCTTCTCAGTGAAATCTGATATTTTCAGCTTTGGCGTTTTGGTGGATGGACTCTTCTCAGTGAAATCTGATGTTTTCAGCTTTGGCGTTTGGGTTTTGGAGATAGTTAGTGGAAAGAAAAACTGGGGATTTCGCCACTCAGAGCACGATCTTAACCTTCTGGACATTTAAATATTTGTAATTTGCATGCACTTTTTAAGCATCTTGAAATTCTTCTATTGTTTCATTTCCCAATGATGTAAAGTTTTGATTTGCAGGCATGGATGCTATGGACCAAAGAGAAACCATTAGAACTTATTGACAAATGTTTAACAGACTCTTACACTCCATCGGAAGTGGTAAGATGCATAAATATAGCTCTATTATCTGTGCAAAAAGGAGCGGAAGATAGGCCAAATATGTCATCTGTCGTGGTAATGTTGAGCAGCGAGAATCCATTTCAGTGATGTATCATGTTCACTGGAGAGTACCATAGCCAATGTGCCTATGAAGGAAAGTGTAGGTGGCGCTGAGTGTGTCGTACCTCGTGCCTTTTTTTAAAAAAAATTCTGTATAAAATTTAATAAAAAGTCTTTCATTTTCAATATTTGATCATATTAAATTATGCATCTATTTTCTTCATTTTTAATATTTGTTAATAGAATTTAAAGTAATAAATTTTATAAAATTTGATCAAATTTTTTCATTTTCTATATTTTATCTATTTTTTTATTTTTAGTAATTGTATAAAAAATTTAAAGTAATCAAATATGAGGGATAGTAACAATATTTATTTAAGGCCTTATTTAATTGGTGTAAATTCTGTAGATAATTTAAAAAATTAATAGATAAATTAATGCGAATGAATATAAAAAATGAAGGGGATGTGTTCAATTTTTACACATAATTCATAAAAAAAAAAAAAAACCAAAGAATCTCTTAGGCGTGACATACCATAGGTATCACCCTTTTGTGACATAATTGTATGGTAATAGCACATTTGAAAATAGTGCATCTAAAAATATGAGATCCGATGTCTATTTTTAAGTGATCTTATTGTCTAATATGTATTCAATTGTATATACTCATTCAATATAATTAAGACACGTCAATAAACTTCACGTGATTCATACAAGTTTGAGTAAAGATATCAACAATCGCTAAACTATTTCTAAAATTCTATTTTAGCCATAATTTTATATTGTTTATAATTTCATCATTAAAGTTTAATTAGTATTTTAATAGGTAAAAGGCATCTGAGGCCTTTGAGCTTTTTGAGATTATGCTATTAAGGCCCCAAACTATAATTTATATACATTTACCTATTGAATAATTGTTATTTTTTTCAATTTAGCCCCGTTTTGATGGCACCATTAAATTCATCCTAAATAGCACTAATGGCATAGCAGATCAGTTGAAATGGGCTTTATTGCAATGTGAATTGATTACCTAATTTCTACTGAGGTGGATTTAAGGAAAATACAAGAACGAAAAGTGGAGCCTATGGTTTCTAATTTTGTAAGAAGAAAACGATAGAGGGGATAAGAATAAGCATATGTGGGGGAGCAAGATACACGATAGATATTAAAGAAAGGCAATAAGAGCAAAGGGATATAACGTCGGATTCACAGGTCTTGTAGTCATTAGAATGAGCAACACAACTTTCATACGGAGTTGATGATCCCAATGTTTTCTATTGCTAGTACTTCGATAAAGCAAGAAGTGGCAACTTTGAAGACCAAGTTAAAGGAAGGTCAAAGATCTTGCAGGAAAATGAAGCAAGAAAGGAACATGATTTTAATTGGAATGGTTATAGTGATATCCTTCGGTATTGGAATGTTGTGTGAAAAGAATGTAGAAAAATGATGGTGGGTCTAGTTGGGGTAGTATGATAAGAAGGGGAATGTAAGGACTATAACTATACTACTTATGTTGGAAGTGTGATTATAAGTTTTGGAAATATAGGTACTTGCTGATCATTGTGCTATCAATTGTTGAAATGAAGTTTTCTAATTAACATGCATATGCAATGTGAGTGGTTAAATTTTCAAATTAGCAATAAAAGATACAAGTGGTAATCATGAAGTGGAAGTAATCCGTTCACATAGCAGTTCTCACAATAAATAGCTGACACCAGCTAATAGTTCAGTCAGAATAATAAAAAGTTTCTGCGATAAAAGAAAATATAAGAATTTCCTGCCATAAAAGGAAACATGACAATTTTTTACATCCATTTCATAAGCTTCAATCCGTTTCTTTATGAGAAAATTATTTTATAAATTTTATCAGTATTGAATGATAGCGTGAAATTTTTTTTTCAAAAAAAGAGTTTTTTTCAAAAGGCTTTTTTTTATATATAAATTTTATATTTAATTTGATTATAAATCTTTCATTTTTTGTGTTTGGTCATGTAAAATTTTGTATTTTTTATTCTCTATAATTGTGTATAAAATTTAGAATAATCAAATACTCGCTTTAAGTGAGTATTTGATTGTTTGGAATATTATTAATATGATTATTAAAAATAAAAATAGAAATAGAATTTGGGATGACGAAATATAAAAAATGAAAGTATAAAAGAAAGATATGGCGCCATATTACCATCGCTTGTTGCAAGGGATGACAAAGTTTCTTTTAATTTTACTCGCATAAACTATGTTTCTCTCGTTTGTTGCTTTTCCTAGCGTGCAAATTTCCATTTTATGGTGTTAAATTCTTAGGTAAGAAGCATCAATTACAATTACTTATATTTTCATAGTAATTTCTAATTTATTTCGTATTGGGTTAAAGGATATTTTCATATTGGAGCAAGGCGATTGAATGCTAGGTACAGAAAAAAAAAAAAAACATTGATTAGAAGAGAATGAGAAGCCTGAAAAAAGAAACGTGAAATTCCTATGTTCTATTTTTTCTTTTAAATTAGAAGAAAATTAAAAAAAATACTGATGAGTCTTGGTGCCACATCAAGCGTAGGTTAGATAAATTATTAAGTATTTCTAGAACACTTAAAAATAGTATTTTCTGTCACAAAAAGGTTAAATTTACTTTTTTCATTTGTATGAATATAAAATGTATTCTACAGTTACCATAGAAAAGTCTCAGGATAATTTTCAAATTTTATGGCCCCGCTAATTAAGCTTCATTTCTTGGCTCCTTCACATTTGAATCTTCCACAAGACACCATATTGAAAAATCGGGCTCCATAAACATCAACATGCTTAGACTCTAATATTGGATTTAGAGTATTGTATCTTTTATATCAACTGGACTTTGAACATCTTCTCCAATTGAGCTTCAAAATGTTGTTGGTCTTCATATGAACTTGCCTTTCACCAAAATTGTTTGAGTCATTTTATTGTAGGCTCCCCCTTAATTAAATACTTCATCTTTTCTTTCGATGTGGGATTGGTTCCCACTTTCATATCTCCAATACTCCCCCCTCAACTGCAACAGAACTTCAACTTTTTGGGTCAAGTTGTCATTTACTTCAACATGGAATGATTCAAATATGACCTCTTTTATTTTGGGCTCTGTGGCTTTCTTCAGTCTCTTCCATCAGCCTCAAACTTTTCACATTAACTAGTTCAGACCTGGCTTCTTTAATTCTATAGTCTCCTTTAGTCTTTCAACTGTCCATGGATCTCTCAATAATTATTCAAGGGTGACGTTCTCTTTGGGTCCATTCACTTGGGCTTCAATGACGAGCCTCTTTCTTGAGTCGTCCATTCATCATCATCCACAAGGCCTTCAAGATCTTCTTGACATGCTAGAGCACTCGTGAGCTCTAATACCATGTTGAGAAATTGGGGCTTCATGGACCTCAACAAGCTTGGGCTTCGATATTGGGCTTGAAATGCTAGGTCTTTTACACGAATTGGGCTTTGAACATCTCTTTCAAGTAAACTCCAAAATGTTGTTGGGCTTCATATGGGCTTATATTTCACCAAAATGGACTAAGTCATTTTGTTTTAGGCTCCCCTCAATGATGTCAAATTATATTATAGACTATTGTCTATGTAGCAATGTGGACTAGTAGTCCATGAAACATGCAAGAGGGAAGAAGAATATGTGCTCCTAGTGTGCACAGCTTCTTACTTTCTTTTTTTTTTTTGTTTTATTTTTTTTTCTTTTTTAAATGTTTGTGTGTGTTATTATATATTATAATTTTATATGTTGTATATAATTATGTTAATATAATATATAATTATATTATATTATATTATTATAATTTATATTAATTAATTATATTATAATATATTATTATATTCTATATTAATTTCCTTTTTTATATAAATGGTAGATTCATTATAAGTAAACTATAAGTTCATTTTTTGTATACTATAGGTTCATTTTTTGTAAGCTACAAATTCATTTTTTAAAAACTGTAGATGCATTTTGGTATAAACTGTAGATTTATTATCAGTAAACTATAAGTTCATTTCTTGTAAACTGTAGGTTCATTTGGTATAAGCTATAAATTCATGATAAATAAACTGTAGGTTCATTTTCTGTAAACTGTAAATTCATTTTTTGTAAACTGTAAGTTCTTTTTTATAAATTGTTGATTTATTTGGTATAACATGTCGATTTTTCATCAGCAATCTATAAGTTCATTTGGTATAACTTGTAAATTGTTTATCAGTACTCTATAGATTTATTTTTTGTAAACTGTTTATTCATTTTTGTAAACTATATGTTTATTTTTATATAGTTAAATATTTTGATATTTTCATTTTTTTTTTGTTCTAAACACTAAAATTTGTAAACTAAATATAAAATATATTATAATTAATCCTAAATTATTGTATTATTTTATTTTTAATTGAAGATTTTAATATAATTATATTTTTCATTATTCTATTATTTTTTATAATTTTTATTTTATATTCTAATATTATATATAACATAAAATAAATATTCATTAGATTAAATAAATTATATATATCTAAATTAATTTTTGTAGAATAAAAATCTCATTTATTAGAAAATAAAAAATAAAATAAGAAAAAAAGGTATGCAAAAAGAGAGAAATATATGACAAAGGAAAGAAATAAACCCTCTTTTTTTTTATAACTTGTGTGATAGACTCTGATCCATATTATTATATGAACAATAGTCCATAATATAACAACTCCTCAATTATATACCGTTCATTTTTTTTCTCTCTCTTTTCTTATGTCAGATTGTTCATTCAAAGTCAAACCTTGCAGACAAGTCTGAATCCACTTTCTCCAAACTTTTTGTAATACTAAAAGTTGTACATGGCATTTGCTATGGTTGAGAAGTCAAATAGTTATAGCTTTAAACCTTGTCTTCTTTCATCAATGTAATCTCTTTCTTGCATAATAACTAAGCTTTTTGCAAGTTATAAAATGAACATCATGTATCAAACTTATAAGAAATTTCCTTGGATTTTGCTTACATAGTTCTGCAATTAACATTACTTACCTTGTCTCTTAAACCTCTTCCTTCTGACATGCAATAGCAGACATAGACCTAGTAAGGTAGCTAGTGCAACCAATATGTAGACAGTTACAATCCACCCTCGCATTCCCTTGTTTGAGGTGCTACTTGATTCTGTATAACATTGCACTTCTTTAAGAACTTGTTTAAGGTAGTAATGCCTCCTAACATTGCACAACTAGCAAAATGTAGATGAACAATTTCAAAGGTTCAATTCATGAGTTTTTTCTTTACTTAATAGAATATATGAACAATTAACCAATGAATAATAAGTACTCATACATAAAATTTATTCTAATTCCAAATTATACTGAAGAGAAGAAGTAAAAGAAACATCAACTTAATAAGTGAAGGATATTTTGCAAAGCTTAAAGAGGGTAAAAATGATGAAAAGAAGAAGCAAAAAAACTAGAAAAGAACATTATTGCTCTCTTACTTCATTAATTTATAAACATTGTTTATAAAAGTAGAAAAGTATGGCTTAACAACAACTGCTAACAACACTTATCAACTTTTCCTTAATTTAAGCAAGATTCATTTTTTTATATCTTTGCTTATATCAAGTAAAAATCTATCACCATACTTCATAAAATGTTACATTCAAAAAGTTACCAAACTAAGGAGTAAATTATACAAAAAGAGATCATCAAATGACAGAACTTATTATCACACAAACACTAAAAGCATAATTGCAACTTCAACTCCAATATAACAATAGCAGTAGCAACTCCATCTTCACAATACTAACAGTAACACTTTCAAGCTTATGGCTACTGCTCCTACATGCTTTAACACTCCTCCTCGACACAAGTGTTGGAGTGCATGCCCAACTTTCCTCTAATTTCTTCAAACCTTGCCTTAGGTAAGGCTTTTGTTAGGATATCAACAAGTTGATCCTCAGGCTTACAATGTTTGAGTTTGATTTCACCTTCTTTCGCCACTTTCCTTAAGAAATGAAATTTAATTTTGATGTGCTTAGTCTTCGCATGGAATACTACTGGATTTTTAGCCATTGCAACATTAGATTAGTTGTCACATAACACCTCTATAGTTTCATCTTCATCCTTTCCCAAATCAATAAAAAATTTCTTGAACCCTAAAGCTTGATTTACAGTAGCAACAATGTCATATATTCTACCTCAATTGTGGATTGGGCTACCACACTTTGCTTCTTGTTGTTCCAACTCACCATACCAGAACCAATGGTTAAGAAATGCCCTGAAGTGCTTTTCACATCATCTTCAGAACCAACCTAGTCACTATTAATGAAACCAATCGACTTTATGTGGTAAGAACTCTTGTAAAGCACTCCAAAATCTATTGTGCCCTTTACATACCTTAAGACTTTTTTTTGTTAAAGCAAAATGAAACTGACTTAGAAAGTGCATAAATCTTGAAAACATGCTTGTTGTAAAGATAATATCAGGCTTGGTAATTGACAAATAAAGTAAGCTTCTAATCAACCTCCTATAAACACTAGTTTCCACCTTCTCAGCACCATCTTCTTTCTTTAATTTTTCACCTTTCATTACTGGTGTTGTAATAGGTTTGCAAATTTTTCCTAAATCATCTCCACATACTTCTTTTGATGGATGAAGGTGTCTTGACTAGTTTGCAACACTTCAATACCTAAGAAATAAGACATAAGCCCAAAGTCATTCATTTCAAACACTTTCTTCATCTCCTCCTTAAACTGATGCACCATATTTTGAATGCTACCAGAGACAAGCAAGTCATCCATATAGAGAGACACCACTAAAATTTACTTCTGAGATTCTTGACATACAAAGTTGCTTTATTGCAAATTCTTTCAAATCCCAAACTCATTAAATGTATGTCAATCTTGTTATACCAGGCTCTAGGAGCCTGCTTCAGGCCTTATAAATCTTTCTTCAACAAGTACACATGATCTTTAAGCCCTGCAATCTCAAAACCTTGAGGTTGATAAATATAAATATCCTATTCTAGTTCACCATTGAGGAATGCTAACTTGACATCCAGTTGGAAAACATTCCAGCTGTTGTGAGCTACAATTGAAAATAACAATATGATAGTGTCAAACCTAGCAACTGGAGCAAATGTCTCTATGAAATCAATTTCAGGTTCTTGAGCATAACCCTTCACAACCAACCCTATTTTGTGCTTGTTGATTGAACCATCTGTATTGAGTTTGACCCTAAAAACCCATTTTCACGCCAATGACATTTTTTTCTTTTAGGCCTAGACACCAGCTACCAAGTATTGTTTTGCTCAATCATCTTTAGCTCATCCTTCATAAATGCCTTCCATTATGGAGAATTGATGGCATTACTAAAGTTTTGAGGCTCCAAAGATGCCATATTGCACCTGTTATAGATGTCTTGAAGTATTCTTATGCATCTCACAACAAATTCATCATCTGAATCTTATTCATCATCACTAGCAGCTTATCCTTAGGGTAAAACACCCTCAATTGGATTCTTATTAATAGTAGCACAATTTTCCCAATCCCAAAAAGCATCCTCATCAAACTTGACACTTCTAACAACAATGATCTTCTTGATTTTCACCTCTAACATTTTATAGGCCTTTGAATTGCTATTGTAACCCATCATCACACCAATCTCAGTTTTGTGACTCAACTTATATATTTTTGCAATCGGAACATGAACATAACATAGGCAACTAAACACCTTTGAATGATTAATGGTTGGCTAAACATTAAACCAACCTTTAAATGGTGTTTTTCCTTTTAACTACCTTGGTAGGCAATCTATTGAGCAAGTAAACAACAGTGTTAACAACCTCAACCCAATATTCTTTTGGCTCACCTTCTCAAACATGAGACACCTAGCCATGTTCATAATGGATATGTTTTTCCTCCTATTAACTCCATTTTGTTATGGAGTATATGCTACAATAAGTTGGTAATGAATGCAACATTTTTGCAAATAACTCTCAAGCTAGTGAGAGGTGTACTTAGTTCCATTATCTAATTTGAGTGCTTTAATTTACTTGGAGTAAGAATTTTTAACTGCAACTTTGAACTTGATGAAGTAATCTAACACCTCAGTCTTTTGAGTTAAGAAAAACACCCAACAAAACCTGTTAAAACCATCAATAAAGATCAAGAAATATCTATTGCTAGACAATAAGGATTTGGCATAGGACCACACACGTGAGTGTGCACCAACTGGAATTTCTCACTTGCTCTTCATGCTTGAGCACTTGAAAAAGTGAGTTTGGTTTGCTTGCCTAGTTGATATACTCCACACACTTCACTAGGATCATTGACATTTGGCAAATCAAAAACCTTATTTCTCCTTTGCAAATCAATAATAGAAGTGTCCTAACCTTTTATGTCAAAGAACAAATTCATCAATATTACTAATACAAACCTTAATTTCAATATTTTCCCATTCAATTAGAAAATTTCTATTTGACATAGTAACTAACAGTAAACACCTACCAACAAGATCATAAATCCCAATCTCACATCTTTTCTTTCTAAAGAACAAAAAGTAATCATTCTCAACTAGCTAACCCATACTAAACAAGTTGGACTGATTTGAGGCACAAATGAAACTTCAGTAGTGACTTTTGCACTTAAGAAAGTGTTCACAGTAGCAACGCCTTTTCCTTTCACCTCTAGCAATTTTCCATCTCCAATTTTCACTCTTGAAGAGTAGCCCCTATCGAGTGCCTTAAAGATCTTCAAGTCATTTGACATATTTTATGTGCAACCATCATGAACTAACTAAGTGGATGAGTGACTGCCGATAGCATTACATTTTTCACGAACCAAAGTCATGAAGAGCTTTTCTTCTTGAGGTTCAGGGTTGTCAACAACTTATGCTTGTTGTTGTTGCTACCTTGCTTTGCACACCCTCTTTACATGCCCAACTTGCTTGCAAGATCTACATTATACACTAGGCCAGTACCAGTAAAAATTTTTAGTGTGGGTCCTCTTATTGTAATCACGATAATGAGAGAACTTGCCTTTTCTTCCTTTGTATTTACCACCACCACTTTGCTTCTTATCTTTGCTTGTCATTAGATTGCTTGCTACTATTTGCACTTAAGTGAGCCTTTTTCTGGTTTATAAATAACACATTCTCAATCTATTCTTCTTCTTTAAATGCCTTTAACTGCTCAACAGCTTACAAAGCATTGGTAAGCTCAGTGAGAATGAGGTGTGTCAAGTTCTAATAGTCTTTAAAGGATGAGATTTTGGCTTCAAATCTCTCTAAAAGAGTCACTATTACCTTATCAATAATTTTCTTCTCAAGAAGGTCTTCTCCAAGCAACCTAATCTAGTTAACAACCTTTATAACTCTATCAACATACACTTTAATGGTCTTCGAATCTTTCATTCTCAGTAACTCAAACTTTTTTCTTAAGTTAAAGACTTGCATTCATTTTGTCTTTTTCACTTCCTTGAAATTCCTCCTTAAGTTTATCCCACACTTGTTTTGCTATGTCACATGCCATAATTCTGGTGAAAATCAATTCACTTACAACTATATGTAAGTAAGAAAATGCCTTATATCTTTTGGCAACTTCCTCCAAATGATGCTTGATTTGATTTAGAGTTTGATTTTTAGGGAGCGAATTTAGTTCCTTCCCTTTCTCGACAACCTTCCAAAGATCAAATGCTCTTAAGTAGGATTTCATTTTAACAGCCCAAATATGGTAATTTTCACCATTAAAGGTTGGGGGAGTTACTCAAAAAAATATTAAAGAAGCCATAACTAAAAATAGGTGTTTTAAGGTTATTTTCATGGGATTAACTCACTAGTCTTCTTTCTTCTATAAGTTGATAAGCTCTTCTTTTGTGCTCATTGATTTTCTCTTCTTCACAGGTTTGCTAAGATCAATTAAGCTTTGATACCATTTGAAGGATATTTTGCAAAGCTTAAAGAGTGTAAAAATGATGAAAAGAAAAAGCAAAAAACTAGAGAAGAGCACTATTGCTCTCTTACTTCATTATTTTGTAAATGTTGTTTACAAAAGTACAAGAGTATGGCTTAACAACAACTTCTAACAAAAGTTTGCCTTAATTTAAGCCAAATATGTTCTTCCATATCTTTGCTTAAATCAAATAAAAGTTTATCATCATACTACATAAAATATTACATTAAAAAAGTTAACAAACTAAGGAGTAAATTATACAAAAAGAGATCATCAAATGACAACACTTATTGTCTCATAAACACCAAAAATAGAGCTACAACTTTCATTCCAATATAATAGTAGTAGCAGCAGTGGCTCCATCTTCATATCACCAGCAGTAACACTTTCAATCTTATGGCTATTCACCTATATGCTTCAACAATAAGCAATTTTCTAATGCAAATGTAAGAGAAATAAACTAATAAAAAAATTAAAAGATAAGTGGAAGAACTCATACTTAAATCAGAGGTAGCAAGCCTAATCTAAAAATTCTATCCATTAGCATTGTACTATTTGGTATTGATAAGTTCATCAAACTAAAGCAAGCATCCATTTCCATTTATGATACTAAGAGTTAAATAAGCAGTACAAGAGCAATTTTTAATTCACAAACTCTCACATTTTATGAGGTCCATGGTCCTATTATATCAAGACATCCTTGTATTAGGCAATTTTGCTCTTTGTACCTTTTGAAACCCTTCTCTTACTCCACATATTGATTCATTTAAACCTGACACAACCCCTGGTCTAATCCCTAAAATCCTAAGCTTGCTTGTCTTTTAGAACAAATCCATTCAAGTAAGCGCAAAAGGGTGAATTTTTAATGTTACCAGTACCGTATGCATCACAAACTGCATACCTGTCACAGTTATCCATATGTGATGCTAAGTACAAGTTTGAAGTCTACATACTATTAAATTAAGTAAAATGTCGAAAAACACCATCATTATCTAGAACCATCATTAAAACGATCGAATTGCTTATAAGATCATACCTATATTTAAGTGATCTTATTGTCTAATATGTATTTGACTATATATACTCATTCAATATATTTAAGACACGTCAATAAACTTTTTGTGATTCATACAAGTTTGAGTAAAGATATCAATAATCACTAAAGTATTTCTAAAATTCTATTTAGCCATAATTTTATATTTTTTATAATTTCATTATTAAAGTTTAATTAGTATTTTAATAGTCAAAAGGCATCCTGAGGACTTTGAACTTTTTGAGATAATGATATTAAGCCCCTAAACTATAATTTATATATATTGACCTATTGAATAATTTTTTTTGTTTAATTTAGCCACTTTGACAACACCATTAAACTCATCCTAAATAACACTAATGGCATAACAGATCAGTTGAAATGGGCTTCCTAGCAATGTGAATTGGTGACCTAATCTCTATTGATGTGGATTTAAAGAAAATAAAGGAAGGAAAATTTAAGCCTATGGTTTCTAATTGTCGAAGAAGAAAACGATAAAAATGATAAGAAAAAACATACATGGAAGAGCAAGATACACCATAGAGATTAAAGAAAACAATAAGAGTAAAGGGATATAACATCGAATTCATAGGTTTCATAGTCATTAGAAAGAGCAACACAACTTTCATATGGAGTTGATGATCCGAATGTTTTATACTCTTTTTGTGGTAGTCTAACTCGATTGTTTTGCAGTCCTATTTCATTGATACTAAATGGTGATTACAAGGCTGAAATTGAAAGTTTTTTATTTGTTTGTTGTTAACCAACTCTTGTACATTTTAATCCTATGTAAAAAGCTAATTTTTGACTTGCTAATGTAAGAAGTATAGTCTTTTACTTTATGCCATACCTTGTATACAATATTCCTAGAATTATGGAGAAGTTAGTATGAACTCCCTAACTTTTATGTTATGTAAGATTAAGTTACATGAATATAAGCTCATAGAGTTGTGTTCTCTCTTTCATTCTCAACTTATTTTCTTTATTATTTGAAGCTAATTTTGCTAATAGTGGTATTATAGCTCTTTGATCTTTAAAGGGCAGTGTGTGTATAGAGAAAACAAATGAGAAAACCTACTAAAATTAATCTTAAACACATGAGAGAGTTGATTGTTTATTGTTTCTAGTAGCTTCATTGGAGTAACTATACTAGTTATTAATGGTGAAAACTATCTAATTTGGGCTGTGAAGGTAAAGGCTTACTGAAAAGCCTTTAACCTCTAGCAATTTGTTGAAATAGGGAAGGATCCTCAACCTTTCCCTAAAAATCCCACCTCTAATAAAATCAAATGCCAAAATGAGGAGGTAGCAAAAAAGTTTAAAGCATTGTCTTACATCCATTCTACTGTTAATGATGTTATTTTCATAAGGATTATGACTTGTTGGGACAAGTTACAAGAAGAGTTCCAAAGAAGTGAAAAGACAAGGCAAATGCAACTCCTTAACCTAGGAAGAGATTTTGAGCTTCTAAAGATGAAGGATTCTCAGACAGTAAAAGAGTATGTTGATAGAGTTATGTAAGTGGTAAATCAAATCTGGTTATTTAGTGAGAAGTTAAAGGAGAAGAGAATTGTTAAAAAGGTTTTAGTGACCTTGCTTGAGAAGTTTGAATCCAAGATCTCTTCACTTGAAGTTTCTTAGAACTTGAATTAGATTTCCTTGACTAAACTTGCAAGCTCATTGTAAGCAGTAGAATAAAGGAAGCTCTATAGGCAAAAAGAAGTCTTTAAAGGTACTTTAGTTATAAGCTAAAGGAGCAAGTCATAACCTTATGTTTCATCTTTATCTTCCAAGAAGCAAACCAATGAAAAGAAGGAAAAATAGAAGAAGGAGCAAGCTAGAGGCAAGCTAAAAGGGAGGAAGAGCAAGTATCCACCTTGTCCTCATTGTAACAAGAGGAATCATACTAAAAACTACTATTGATATAGGCCTGGAGTTCAATGTAGAACTTGTAAATAGTTTGGACATGTTGATAAGGTGTGCAAAAGAAATTAACAACCTTAAACTCAACATCCACAAGCAATTGAAATTGTGGAGGTGCATGAAGAGAAGTTGTTCATGGCAATTGAGTAAGAGAAAAGTTGTGAAACCTGCAATTATTCATAAGCTTAGCTAATTGATAGTGGTTGCACAAATCAAATGTCATGTAGTAACACAAATTCAACGGATTGGATAGGAGTTATTCTTCACAAGTCAAAATGGAGGTGGAAATCGATTAGAGGTGAAAGGAAAAGCTGTAGTTATTGTGGAAACTCTCATAAGTACCAAATTGATTGATGAAGCTTTGTTTGTACTTGACATTTCACAAAATCTGATAAATGTTAGTCAATTAGTTGAGAAAGTTTATGTTTTGCATTTTCACAAACATAGATGTGATATTTAAGAACCATCTAGTTTTAACCTTTTCTCAATAAATATGGCAAGGAGGAGCTTCCTCATTGAATGAAAGCAAACTAAGATTGAGGCATTTACAAGCTTTATTGATGAAACCATTCCCTAGCATACGAGATTTAGTCACTTTAATTATTCCAAATTGAAGTAAATGCAAAAAAAAGGTTTGGTAAATGAAATGCCTATGTATATGAATATGATGGTATTTGTGGAGTCTGTCAAATGGGGAAACAAATTAGGCTACCATTTCCAGCAAATTAAGCTTGGAAATCTAGTGAAAAGCTCTAGTTTGTTCATACTAATGTATGTGGCCTAATGAAAACATATTGTTTTGAATGAGAGTAAATATTATGTAACTTTCATTAATGATCTAACTAGATTTTATTGGATTTACTTTCTTAAGCAAAAATCAAAGGTGTTTGCTACATTCTTGAGATTCAAAGTTGAAGCTAAGAATCAATGTGCTTATTTAATCAAGACGCTAAGGTCTAATAATGGCACTGAGTACACCTCACATTGGTTTAAAAGCTATCTTTTTAAAGTTGGAATCCATCACCAACTAATTGTCACTTACTTACCTCAACAAAATGGTGTGAGTGAGAGGAAGAATAGGTCAATAATGAACATGGCAAGATGTTTGATGTTTGAGAAGGATCTTCCATGGCAATTCTGGATTGAAGCAATTAATACTTCAGTTTATTTACTGAATAGACTTCTAACAAAGGTTGTAGAGAGCAAGACACCTTATGAAGCTTGGTATGGTGTCAAGCTTATTGTGAATCACCTTAGGGTGTTTGGTTGTATTTGTTACATCTTTATTCCAGAGGTGAAGAGGGACAAGCTTAATCATAAGTCTGAGGTTTGAATCTTTCCTAGTTATAGCATAAATTCAAAAGGGTATAAAGTGTTAGACTTAAAGACTCAAAAGATCATGGTAAGCAGGAATTTGAAATTTGATGAACGTACAGCTTGAGATTGGGAAAAATCAATAGTTTTTCCTTCAAACAAAATTCAAAATCAGAGGTATTTACCCCAAGAACAAGTTATTGACGAATGAAGCTTAAAATAAAAAAATGAGGTTGGTGCGAGTGCCACCAGATCACTTGAAGAAGTGTATAACAGATGTAACTTTGCCATAGCAGAACCAATCAATTTTGAAAAAGCATTTGAGGTTCTAGAATAGAGAGCAACTATGAAAGATGAAATTGAAGCTATAAACATAAGTGGAACTTAGGTGTTAGTGGATAAACCACATGATGCACATGGAATAGGTGTCAAATAGGTGTTTAGATTAAATTGAATCCATATGGCACCATAAACAAGCACAAAGTAAGGCTTGTAGTGAAAGGATACTCTCAATAACTTAAGGTGGATATCAATAAGACCTTTGCACCTATGGCAAGGTTTGATACCATCAAGTTGCTCTTATTTCTTATAGCTCACAACGGATGGTTAATGCATCAATTTGATGTCAAATCAGCCTTCATCAATGGAAATCTTGAAGAACAAATCTATGTAGACTAGCTTGAGGGATTTGTTATGAAGAATGAAGAAAAGAAAGTGTATTTGTTGAAGAGAGCCTTATATGGCTTGAAACAAGCACCTAGGGCCTGGTATAACAGAGTTGATGAATTCTTGTTAAAGCTTGGTTTTGCCAAATGCTGCAATGAAGCTACTTTGTATGTGAAACATGAAAATGAAGGTATTTTGATTATATCGTTTTATGTTGATGATTTACTAATCACAAATAACATGACAAGCCTCATTGATGATTTCAAAAGTCAAATGAAAAAGTTGTTTGAGATGAATGGTCTTGGTAAAATGAAATATTTCCTTGACGTGGAAATCCATCATTCTATGCAAGGATTTTTCATTAGCCAAAGGAAATATGCTTTGAAGATTTTAAAGAAATTTGCCTTGGAGAATTGCAACCCAACATCCACACCAAATGTTTAAGGTACTAAATTGAGCAAGAATGATGATTATGAAGTTGTTGATGCCATTGTTTGCAGAAGCTTAATTGGATGTCTCTTGTATTTAACAACAACTAGGCTTGAGATAATGTATGGTACAAGTGTGTTATCAAGGTTCATATAATCTGCTAAGGAGAATCATTTCCTGGCAGCAAAAAGAGTTTTGAGATATGTGAAAGACATAGGTGGCTATGGAATCCTTTACAGAAGAAACACAACAATAAATTTACTAGGGTTTGTTGATAATGATTGGGTAGGCTTAGTTGATGACATGAAGAGCGCCTTTACCTATTGCTTTACTTTTGGCTCAGCTATGGTTTGTTAGAGCTCAAATTAGTAAGAAATTATTGCTCAATCCACAGTTGAAGCAGAATACACTATTGTTGCAATAGGTGTGAATATCCCTTTGGCTAAGGAAGCTGTTGGTAAAACTCAATGAAGCTCAAACAAAACTTACTAAAGTTCTATGTGACAACAAGTCTGTTGTTGCTATCTTTAAGAACCCAATCTTTCATGGAAAGAAAAAACACAAAAAGTACCATTTCTTGAGAAAGGTAGAGAAAGAAGGTGAAGTTCAGTTCATACATTGCAACTCTAAAGATTAGATAACTGACATTCTAACAAAGGGACTTCAAAAAAGAAGATTTAAAAAGCTAAGAAAGATTCTTAGAGTCTATCCCAACTTTGCAATCAAGGAGAAGTGAAGTTGTCGTTGGTTTTTTAAGCCCAGTTTCGTTGCTACTACATGGTGATTGTAAGGCTAGAATTTGAAGTATTTTTGTTTGTTTGTTATTAACCAACTCTTGTATATTTTAATCCTATGTAAAAATCAACTTTTTGACTTGCTAATGTAAGAAGTATGGTCTTTTACTTTATGCCATACCTTGTAAATAATATTCCTAGAATTAAGGAGAAGTTAGTCTGAACTCCTTAACATCGAAGTTATGTAAGATATATATATATATATATATATATATATATATATATATATATATA